>NTHP01000930.1:0-29054 GCA_003416845.1 Oplegnathus fasciatus | reverse complement strand
CAGAACAACTTCAATGCTCCTTGGCATTGATTCTACAAGTCTCTGAACTCTACTGGAGGGATGAACACCATTCTTCCAAAAGATATTCCCTCATTTGGTGTTTTGATGATGGCGGTGGAGAACACTGTCGAACACGTCGGTCCAAAATCTCACATAGGTGTTCAATTGGGTTGAGATCTGGTGACTGCAAAGGATGCATAGCATATGATCCACACAATTTTCATACTCATCAAACCATTCAGTGATCCCTTGTGCCCTATGGATGGGGGCACTGTCATTCTGGAAGAGACCACTCCCATCAGGATAGAAATGTTTCATCATAGGATAAAGGTGATCACTCAGAACAACTTTGTATTGATCAGCAGTGACCCTTCCCTCTAAGGGGACAAGTGGACCCAAACCATGCCAGCAAAATGCCCCCCACGGCATAACAGAGCAACCAGATCCCCTCACTGTCGGGGTCAAGGATTCAGGTTTTTCCTTTAATTTGTCACCCGTCTATATATGCTCGTAACAATAAAACAATATATCTGTAAAAACAATGAAACAGTATGGCCATATATAGCTTCAGAAAATTNNAAACAATATAACCCGCACATATATATCATACACAGTGTGGCAGGTGGATGGATTATAATTATGAGTTATAAATTATGTAAGTGAAGTGAAAGTCATTGGTTCAGGACCCTCATGGCCTGTGATGGAGGTCTTTTATGATCCTTTCAGCCATCGTCCTACACCCCCCCGGTGTAAATGTCATGTAGGGCCGAGAGTTGACATCTGATGATGCGTTCTACTGACCGCACCACCCACAGCAGGGCCAGGAGTCCCTATTAGTGTGGCTCCCAAACCAGGCAGTGACGCTGCTTGTCAAGGCGCTCTCTACGGTGCAGGTGTAGAAAGTCTTTAGCACCTTGAGTGGTAGCCTGAAGTCCCTTAGGTGTCTGAGGTGGTAGAGGCTTTCTTCACCAAGGTGTTGATGTCAGAGGATCATGATAAATCCTCTGTGATGCAGACAGCAAGGTTATCTGAAGCTGTCCACCCTCTCCACCAGGGCCCCATTGATCCTGAGGGGTTGGTAGTTCCTCTCCTGCTTCCTCCCAAAATCAACTATCAGCTCCTTAGTCTTGCTGACATTTACAGAGAGGTTGCTCTCCTGGCACCAGTTCTCCAGGTGAGTCACTACCTCTTAGTAGGCCGTCTCTATGTTGTCAGAGGTCAGGCTCACCATGACTGTCTCATCAGCAAACTTAATGATGGCGGTGGAGTCTGACGTGGCCACACAGTCATGTGTGTACAGGGAGTACAGCAGGGGGCTCAGGACACATCCTTGGGGGGCTCCTGTGTTGATGGCAAGGAGGGATGAGGGGTGGCTGCCCACCTGCACCACCTGAGGTCTGCCTGTCAGGAAGTTGAAGATCCAGCTGCACAGCATGGAGTTCAGTCCTAGGTCTTCAAGCTTCATGACGGGTCTGGAGGTGATAATGGTGTTAAATGCTGAGCTGTAGTCCACAAACAGCATTTTAACACAATTACCCCTCCTGATGTCCAGGGGGGGGCAGGGCAGTGCGGATGAGGTCGTTTATTGCATCGCCTGTGGATCTGTTGGAGCGGTATGCAATCTGCAGCGGGTCCAGGGACGGTGGTAGTGAGGAGGTGATGAAGTCTTTGACAAGCCTCTCAAAGCACTTCATCACCACGGAGGTCAGAGCTACTGGCCGGTAGTCATTTAGACTGCTGGGATGAGGTTTCTTCGGGAAAGGGACCGCTGTTGACAATTTAAAGCATGTGGGAAAAATGGACTGGGTGAGGGAGAGGTTGAAGATTACCGTGAACACTGGTGCCAGCTGGTTGGTGCAGGCTCCGAGAACACGACTGGAGATTCCGTCTGGTCCTGCTGCCTTCACTCTCCAGGGCCCAGTTGTTCAGAAGTAATCTGATCAGATTTCGGCTGTCTGATTGGATCAAATCTTGAAAATGGGGTGTTCAAAAGAAAAAAAGAATTCTGAAATTGGATTAGATGATGTAATCCAGTCTTGGTTTCGATAAGGATCAAACCTTCAGTGTGTGTTGTTTAAAACTTTTTAGTAGGTTTGGGATACCTTTGATCCAAAAAAATCGTGATTATCCTGATCCCAGCAGAAGGAAGGATTCAGGGTGGATTTCCGGAACAAAATGTAATAAAACTTTTAAATTGGTCAAATAATACAACATTTTTATCATGTAGTATTTATACATTTATTTATATTTTGCACTTGATTTGTTTAAAGCTTGGAAAGGCAATTCATTTCAGATTTTGCTCTGACAAAAAACAAGAAAAAAATCCGGTACCTGTGGCTGTCGCAGGACTGTAATAAACCCATCCAATCCTTTCATTTGTTCCGAATGAAATGATTGGATGACATACCTGCCTGTCTACCTACCCACCTGCACTGTGATATGTAGTCCCATTTAGAGCACTGCTAATCCGGATTTGGTAACCTTGAAAAGCTTGTATCTGGATCAGGGTGATCCAATCCGATCGGCACAAAAGTAAGACGGATTAGCTGATCCTGGATAGCGAAACATGGGATTTCCAAATCTGGACCATTTTATATCCAGATTCAATTTTTTGAACAACTGGGCCCTGAAGCTCCTCCTCATGTCATGCCAGCGACTGCCTACTCCTCTCTGATGGGAGCTCCTCCCCCGTATGCGACAGCTTGTCGGCTGCTGATAGTGTTAGCCTCAAAGCGTACATAAAAGGTGTTGAGCTCTTCAGAGAGAGGTGTCCGCAGTCACTGTACTGGAAGGGGTTGCTTTGTAATCATGCTCCGTAGTCCCTGCCACAAGCATCTGGAATCAGTCTGTTGGAATTATGATTCCAGTTTCTTCTCGTAGCGTCGCTTGGCCTTCTTCACAGCTCTATGTACGTTGTATGATGCAGCTTTATAATCATTCATGGTCTCGCTCGCAAGCTCTGTAGTGTATACAGCTGTTCAGGCCTTCAGAGCGTCACGGATGGTGTGATCCACCCATGGCATCTGATTGGAAAAGGTCCTGATGGTTGCTTCAGGAACAATATCGTCCGCTAGTTTCCCAATAAATTACACAACAGATAGCGGATAGCGGCAGATAGCGGCATGGTCTGATTTGTGGAAACTCCTTGCATTGCTTATTTAAACACATGTCCTGCATTATTAATCATGGTGTTTGCTGTGTTGCAAATAAGCTGTTGCATTTAATCTCCCCTGATACTACCTAGAACCTGGATTTAGTACCATCTCCTGGGCAGTGTCAAAATTCAGGTTTAGGAACTCGCCCCCAAAGCAGGGGGAGCATAGTAGATACAAAAGCAGAACCCGTGACAATGGCTACACCCGAAGTTATGGGTTGTTAAATTTCTGTAGTGGAAAAGGTGTATATGAAGCTTCAGCAGTCTGACTTCAACAAATTAACTGGGTATCTTTGTCCTGGTAGTCGTGTGTACGTTTATTGCCAGTGTTTTATTCTGGCAAGAAACCTACAGTATATTCAACTACTAGGATGTATATCTCTGTGGTACAGTAAGGAAACACTGTTTGTGCAAACACAGAGAGAATTTTGTACTAAATAGACACTGGATAGACAATGAAACTGGACTGATTTGACTGCTTTTAGACTGACATTTTCACCTCCAAAAAGCCCACCCTTTCTGAGCAATTGATGACATGCTTTCAGCCACAGCCATGACAAAGCTGAACGCTGACTTGCAAGAAAAAAGTAGCTTCATATCATGCAAGTGTTCTGTGTGGAAAAACCAGGGAGGCAGAAATCTGCAGGTAAAATAACACTGTACTGCACCAAGCAAGGCTGGAGGGGTGGGTGCAGGTACGTAAATTCCTTTTGGATGCTATAGCTGTAGGCCAGCCATCTGATCAATGGGGCCTTCAGGCATCAAACCAATATTGCAAGCAACAAGCCACAGGCACAGAGCTGAGTAAAGGGGCATTATGTCAACCCTGAATAGGCAATGAGGGATTTAGATTCTTAGGCTCTGATGCACTACGATGCATTATCCACTCCAGTTCTCAGAGGACTGCACCCTCCCGCTCAGAAAATAGTCAGCACCTGGCTGTTCCATGAGATTTAGGCTGGTACAACGCAGCTTATGTGTCATCAACAGCCAGGTATTTGTACTACCCAATGGCTGTGATGGTATTGTGCAATACGACAACAATAACTGTCTGTTAAAGCTAAGTCTAATTCACAAACTGGATGTCCAGCTCACTGGTGAATGACTGAGCATCTGCTGTGGCGTTCACCCCTGATTCCAGGTAGAGCTACTTTTGTATCGACATGAACCTGTTAAAGCAGCAGATCTAATCTCATGCCCAATATATGTTTTAATCTTGTGCCCCTCATCTATTTAGAGAATTTAAAATGGCATACATTAAGTTAAAAGAGAAACCTACTGGAACCAGGACTGAACACAAGACTCTGAGGCAGCCCAGTGTAGAAGTGGAGTTTAGACCCATGCATCCATGGTGCTTTAGGGACGAGACTCACCCAGTGTTGCCGCCGTCACACAAGGACGTGGCGAGCGTCTACTTGGCGTGATGCTCGTAGGGAATGCTATTCTGAGGTTGGGGGAAGGGAGAGAGAAGGCCCAATATGTCAAGTCAGAACCCACCACACAACTGGAGAAAACTGGCTGAACAGCAGCACTTCACTTCTCTCTAACAAGAAAAACGAGGCTGGTGTGCTGTAACAGGTGAGTTTCGAGACTTCTTTTTGCTGCTTTGGATCTGAGTCCTAGGTGACTACACATCTGTATTTTGTAAAGACAAAAGCTTCAAGAGCATCACTTTCCAGTAATCAGAGATGATAAAGAAGATAATGTCTAATGATCTTATGAAGTAGCAAGACACAGACTTCCATGAGGACAAAGTTTATTGAACTTTTAAATGTAATTCTACCTGATACTGGTTACTATGAAACTTAAAGCACAGCTTCCTCCTGCGTATTTAGAAGAGAGCTTCTATTTTCAAGCCTAGTCTGGAGTGAAGTGGAATTACCTATTGTAAGCACAGAGTTTCTTCTTTCTGCCCATGCTAGTGGGTTAGGAGACACTATAAGAAGAAAACAGATGTGTCTCATGGGGGTCTTGTACCTGCGAGGTGGACATGCGGGAAGTGTCCTGTCGTCCTGTTAGATCTGAGGATGACACATTGACAGGAGCACCACGGTGCAGTCGCATGCTGACCTTTCGTTCACGCTCCATACCAGACACTTGTCGAGGGGACGTGTTCGCTGGAGATCAGAGACGAAAAACAAAGAACACCATCAGCAACACCTAAGTTTGAGGGAATGGATATGATAGAATTCATGAAAACTTCTCTATTTACGTCAGATTCCACCCAAATAAGCCGGCCCACTGTTTGTAAATTTTTGATTCAAGTGCCTGAGTTTGTGTAATGACACCAAAACATTTCTCCACATCTTATTGTGTTCTTTAATAAAAAAGAAACAACAAAATAACCCAGACTGCATTAATGTTGTTTTATATACTTATATTTGTATTGACTATAGTTAAATACAGTATAAAATGACAACTGAAATCAGGAAACTTGTGGTGCCTGACAATTTTTGCTACTGCAATCATGAAAGACTCTCCCTACATATAACTTATTTCCACAGTTTTACTACTGACAATCAGAGCAAGGCACATGTTGTAAACCATTGAATCCTAGCCTTTAAATCTTAAAATCATTTAACACTTCACAGTACACTGAGGGTGTGTACAGTATTTGTATCAGGATCATGCCACACCTACTCACAGACTTAGGCCTTGTTCAGACCTGGCATGCGTCTTGGGTGATCCAATCACAAGTGGAAAGCTCTAAGATACAGGTGTGAATGCACCCAAGACGCATTGAGGACGAATTGAGATCTGATCAGACCACATTCGGAGGTGGTCTGGGTCACATGTGGCCACATTCTTTTAGCAGTGTGTATGCGTATGTGTCCCAACATTGAAACACAGCTTACTCAACTGACGTCCTCCTTGTAAGTGGAAGTACGTATGCCGTACAACGGCGTAATATTGAAGTGCGACAACAGGCAACAAGAACAACAACAGGCAAAATGGATTCTCGTGGAAGGAGTACACATGAAACACGCTGTCTGATTTCCATTTGGGCCCAGTTTAGTACATTACTGCCCCCACAGGTTAAAAACAACAACGCATTTGGTCTTTGCAAACGGAAATGATGTACGTGCTTATTTGCATATAGAGCAGGAAAGTGAGATCCGATGACAAGTGGTCACTCGAGACACATGTGGAGACTCATTCTAATGCCAGGTCTGAACTGACGTGCTTATAGCTGTCCACTTGTGATCGGACCACCCAAGACGCATGTTATTGCCAGGTCTGAACAGGGCCTTAGTGTCCAAAGGGGCTGAGGCAGGCTGGAATGAACTGACCTGTGTGTGAGGTGGGTGTTAGCGGGGTGGGCGGGGCTCCGTCCTGGGTTCCTCTTGGTCGTCCTGATGTGGCAGGTATTCCTCTGGCCCCTGGGTTCCTGCCATGCCTCAGCCTGTCCTCCCGGTCCCTGCGCTCTCTTTCTGCTTCCTCTGCTGCACGGTTGGCTCCCTGTGTACAACAATAACAAGCAATGACCAAAAACAGGGTTGGAACCCCCAGGACCACCTGCCGGCACCACAGGAAAAGTCTGTACCAAAGTTCAAGGTGATGCATCCCAGAGTTGTTGAGATATTGAAGTAAGAGCTAAAAATGCCAACCTGTTGGTTTTTCCTTCAGGAAAAGTCATGGGGATCACTAAAGTCAGTAAGATACATATTCTTGGGACCATGAATGTCATTACAAAATTTCATGTCAATTCATCAAAGTTGTTCAGATATTTCAGTGTGGAGCAAAGTGGTGAGCCGACCGACATTGCCATCCCTAGAGCCATGTTGCTAGCATGGCGGAAAAAAAAAACAAAAAAACATACAAGACTGTAGCCTAAGATGAAGTTTCTCAGCACAACTAGTAAGGATGCTTATTCATCCGCAGTATATCTAGTATTTGTTTTATATCAATCTGACATGACATGATCATTACAGTATGATGTGGAAGGATTTGCACTCAACATACAGTCTCCCCTGCTTTGGCGCTGTTTCAAAGACTTTTCCAACATAACAAAGATAAAACCCTGAGGGAAAATTAAACATGGAAACAAAGATGGAACATGAAAATGATCAAATGCAAAAAACCCCAAATAATAATATTTTCAATCTCAGAATATCTGTTTTGCCTTTTGCTAATCTGAAATAAAATAGCAAGGTATCAACACAAATTCCACCCCATGAGCCAAGGTAGATATCTACAAACACTATACTGTAGCTGATGTTTCAACCCTAAACAGTTCACACATTATGATGAGTACTCACAAACTTGAGCATGTTCCAGTCAAATACATAGTCATAAGAGAAGCCCTGTCTGTGGAACAGGTTCCTGAAGAGCTGCCGTAGGTATGAGTAGTCCGGCTTGTCATCGAAGCGCAGGGAACGACAAAAATTCAGGTAGGTTGCAAACTCAGCTTTGGCAAAGAGGGAGAAAACATTTTTCAGCTGATGGGAGTGACTGACTGTTCTTGATTAATATTGGTCAATATGGAATTATGAAATAATGTTAGAATAATTCAAAATGAAGACTGAAGAATGAGACTCACAGGGGTATCCCTTGCAAAGCACCTCAATGGGGGTGGACATTTTCTTCTCACTGATCCGTTCATATTTCTGCCTCTTAGTAGCAGCCTTGAGACCTTGCCAAGGCAGCGAGCCCAGATTAAAATACATGAGAACGTAGCCCAAGGACTCCAAGTCATCGCGCCTCGACTGCTCTGTAGAGGGAGACAACAGACAAAGAGAAAAATTAAGAGAAGAGAAAGAAAAAGGGTCATTATTGCACTCAGACAATGAATTTGAAGTTGTATTTTTTCTAAGAAATGCAGTAATGTGTTCATGTCAAACAGGCCTATTTCAATTATTTTTACCAATCCCCAGATGTGTGTTGATTGAGGCATAGCGTGCAGTGCCAGTCAGGTTCTTGTTCTCGCGGTAGGGGATGTGCTGGTGTGTGCGAGCATCACGATATTTTTTAGCCAGGCCAAAGTCGATAATGTAGACCAGGTTGCCCTTTTTGCCCAGTCCCATCAGGAAATTATCAGGCTTCACATCTCTGTGGATAAAGTTCTTGGAGTGTATGTACTCAATGCGACTGATCTGTAGTTGAGAAGAACAAAATAACAAATTTGGTCACTACACCATGTTAATATGAGGACATTCGCCAAGTGCCGGCTTAACAGCCAGGGACTCACCTCTGTCTGAAAGCTCATTCTATACACCAGTTTCAAGTCACATTTTGGGAGGAAGGGGTTAGATGAATGAACACCATGACGTTAATCAGAACAACCCAATGGCCTATTAAATGCTATTAATTTTTCCACATATTCTATGAAGTTGTTTATTGTCTTTATGTTTGAATTCAGAATTATAAATGTCTTCTCAATTGTTCTGTTTTCATAAACAGTGTTAAAAGGTTTGATTATTTAGGTAACAAGAACAAAAAATTATGCCTCGTCGCTGATCACATCTCAGCGGGCTACTCCCTCAAATATATACTAGGAATAACTTTCTATGGGATAATTTAAATAGCGGAAAGGTTGAAAACTGATATAACAGAAAAGGAAATGATCTAAAAATTCTGATTGCTTGTTAAGTGCACATACAGTACATTCATAAGAATTCAGACCCCTTCACTTTTTGCACATTTTATGTTGCAGCCTTGTGCTAAAATTGTTTACATTGTTTACATTTTTTCCCTGATCAATCTACACTCAATGACAAAGTGAAAACAGGACTTTATAAATGTTTGCAAATTTATTAAAAAGAAAAAACTGAAATATCACATTGACTAAGTATTCAAACTATGGGTCGACCGATATGTTGTTTTCAGGGCCAATACCAATAACGATTATTAGTAATCAAGAAGACCGATAACAGACATTTGGAACCGATAGACATTTGCAGTAAAAATGAAAATCTTAAGGTGGGGCGCAGGCTGACACACATTTGAATTGTTACAGCACAAATATGCTTCATTTATTACAGCAAAACAGCTTTGGAAAGCCTTTAAGTTGGTGTTAATTATTTAAATGTTATATTAACAACGTGATAACAGGGAACCTGTCAATCAAAACTAAGCTATATCATTACAAATGACTACTATAACTAAAAATGTACAATAGCAATAGCAGTGATTATTCAACTCCTATAACTGTACACCATCTACACAGGCCTCAAATGCAGTCTCTAACAACAATATCCTACACCTTTCTACAAGAAACAGAGTCAGAGACAGCTTCAGAACATGCTTCAGTAATGTAAGCTAGTAGTCATGGGAAACTGGGAAACTTGGCATGCTTGTCATCACATAAATAGATTATAAGATTGTGGTGTTTTTGCAACTTTAGCGTACAGGCTTGTGATGGTTATTGCCACTTCCGCAATATCTGCTGTCTTGCCTTCAAACCACAGTTCGACTTGCTCACCAACTATAGTATGCGACTACGTTCCTCTTTGCCCATCTGTGGCACAGTAGCCTTCACTGTTGATAGGCTATTACTCGTGAAGGGTAAACAATCAAATAGTTCTGTGGGCGGGACACTGAGCGAGACTACAGAGTGGTGACTACTGACAGAGGGAGGCGGCTGCATCAGAGCCAAAGTAGCACATTTTCAAATTAATTTATGCTATCGGCAATCGGATAAAAAAAAACATAACGATTCTGATAATTATAAAATGCTGAATATCTGAGCCGATAATCGGCCAGGTCAATAATCAAATGTTCGACTGGGTTGCAGTCCGGGCACTGGCTTGGCCAATCAAGGACACTCAGAGTTGTCCAAAAGCCACTCCTGCGTTGTCTTAGCTGTGTGCTTAGGGCTGTTGTCCTGTTGGAAGGTGAACTCTGGACCAGGTTTTCATCATCTCTGTACTTTGTGCCATAACCTTCAGGGCGGCTATGGCTCAAGAAGTAGAGCAGGTCGTCTGTGTTCACAGGGTTGGCGGTTTGATCCCCACCTCCTCCTCTTCCACAGGGTGCTGGTCAGGCCAGCACCCTGCGTGGTAGCTCGCTGCGAGTGTGTACGTGAATGGGTGAATGAGCAGCAAAATCTTTGTAAAGTCCTTAGGATAAAAGCGCTATATGAATGCAGAACATTTTTTGTAGCCTTCCCCAGATTTGTGCCTCAACACAATCCTGTCTCTGAGCTCAGGAAGTTCCTTCAACCTCATGGCTTGGTTTTTGCTCTGATATGCATTGTCAGCTACGAGACCTTATGTGGACAGGTGTGTGCCTTTCCAAATCATGTCCAATCAATCGAATTTACCACAAGTGGACTCCAATCAAGGCGTAAATCTAAGATGATCAAAAGAAATGGGAGGCACCTGAGCTAAATTTCAAGTGTCGTAGCAAAGGGTCTGAATACTTGTCAATACTTTCTGAATGCACTGTACGTCTCAGTGACGTGCCCATATAACACCGAAGCCCTTTCTGCTCTCATTTTCACTACTCTGGATTAATGTTAGAAAGTGTAATACAACCTGAAAGTAGGATGTGGGATGCGTGCGAGCAGTGGCCAGAAGGTAAAGAATGTGTGTGTGTGTGAAGTTGGCAGGCAATCTCACCATCTGATCAGCGAGCAGTAGGACTGTCTTGAGGCTGAACTTGCGGGAGCAAAAGTTGAAGAGATCCTCCAGGCTGGGCCCCAACAGCTCCATCACCATCACATTGTAGTCACCTTCTGCTCCACACCACTTTATTGTTGGAATGCCCACTGCAAAAACATTGGAGTAAACGCAATTAAAATTAATTTTGGTCACCTTAAATAGGGGGGATTGTGTAAAAGAGGGGCCACAATTCATACAGTTTACACAAAATTAACAACTGCACAAAGGGGGAACCTAAGCTACTGATACACCCTCTATTTACCCTCAAATGACTTGTATGCCTTCACCCCCCCAGGTGTGGATTCAGGATCAAAGTACATTTGAGGTGGTGAGCTGATTCAATGTTGCAGTTAGTCTCTCTCCCTGACCTTTGTTTGCTGACTCGTGTTGATCACTAGCTGCTGAAGCCATGTATGCATCACATTTACATGGGGAGGACGACAGTGGTGAGTGGAAGGGAATGGAGAGAATCAACAGGGAAGAAGACTACAAGAAAGCAGATATGGATGTATAAAAGGAGGAGTAAATAAATCTTATGGACAGAGAAAGAGAGGACATGATGAGAAGATGGAAACTGAGCACACTAAGGCTGAGTAGGAGAACAGAAGTCCAATGACAGATGAGGATTCCAGCATGTGAGCTGATAGCGTCACCTCCTCCTTGCATCATCTTGTAGATCTTGCTCTCGATGTGGAGCTGGGGGTGTTTGGTCTTCACACATTCCAACTTAATCGCAACCTCCTCACCCACTGAAATATCTGTGCCTGGAAAAAGACAAATATACACATGACTTTAAAGGATCAGTTCATCCAAATTACAAAAAAGAAACACTTACTTAGTGGCATCTAGCTATACAGATAGCTTCAATTTTATCTGCCAAAGTTTTGAAATATCCACTGCTGAAACTTCTTCAATTGTTTTTAATGAAAACTGTGAAGAGCTGTGAATTACGAGTAATCTGACAAATTGTTTGACATCTTGCTGCTAGGTTTTTCAAATGTAATACTTAAATGCTGTGAGTCGGGATGTATGAATCACATTCTTTTAGGCCCAATCCCAATTTTTCCTCTTATGTTGAATATCTGCTAATACAGAGTGCCATACTTTTAAATTATATTTGGTTTATTTCTCCCTCAATAATACAGCTTCACAGTGCAGGAAATCCTGCAGGAAATCAAAACACGGTCGGAAGCCAACTCTATCCTGGCTTATGAGAGGAAGCGTCTGGTTTCACACCAGTCAATGCCACAATGTTAAATAAGGCCCAGCTTAAAGATTAAGTATGGCGGTATCTATTTTTTCACACAATCCTGACATTTCACCAGGGTATACGGTATATGATGGTATTTGTGTAAAAAACAAAAAAACAAACAAAAAAAACCACATAAAAGCTGAGCTGCTGGTGATAGAAGTCATTGTAGCAAGTATGACATTGTCAAGCCTACAATGTTGTGTGTCTAATATGCAATTTGCCTACTTACACAAGTCTTGCTGGGTTTAAATACTTATGGCTCATAGAATAATGAATAGATAGGAAATAAGGAAATAATAAATTAACACCCGTTGAGCGTCAAATGCGGGTAGATTTTCCATTTGGCGAGTAAATCTCGGAAGGCTATCCACCACACTGGCGGGTAAATGTTTGTACCAAAATAATCATGTAATAAAAAACTATGCTTAGGGTCTCTATTGCGTTTTGGTGTCATTTACGGGCGCACTGCTTCTGTCCTCTGCTGTCTGTGTCAGAGTTTGACACACGGGACGTCAGCTAGGCCTACTCCGACAAATCACTTGCCACCGGTCAGTTTCTTATTTTGGGAAGTACAAAATATGCTTGGCCGGTTGATTTTTTCATCTACCAGTCCCCTTGGCCAGTGAGTCAAAAAGTTAACTTTGGACACTGAACGCTCTTCTTCCATAGATTCAGCATACCTTGCTGGAGAACCCGATGACACTTGTTGCCGCGGTAGATACCGACACATCAGTGGGCTGTGCTGTGCACTACAATACATCACCTCAATACAGCATCTCTGCATCAGTTTAATAGAAAGAGGAGCATCTGTATTTTTGACTGTATTGAAAATCATACCTTTGGAATTTCTAAATAGCTTGGTATACCGCAATACCTTGATACCGCCCAAGCCTAACTGCTACTATAATGGACTATGCTGATACAGAATGCGAAGTTTGGGAAAAAAAATCTGTTGGAGGTAAACAAAGCAGGGAGAGGTACTGAGAGAAGAGCACCACAAACCACATCCTCAAAAATGATCATGAAGTTGAATCAACACCTCTCTGAAAACAGTTTAAACAAAAACCGAATATTATAACCTTCATCAAGGTAGGATTTACTGCAGGACTGTTGCATTAGACTGCAATAGTATGAGCTAGATATATCAAATAAACTGTCAACTTGGTGCTGAAATTATTTGCCAATTAATCAGTAAGTAAAAATGTAAAGCAAAAATTCCAAACTTTCGCTGCTTCCAGCTTCCCAAATGTAAGGATTTGCCTGACAGATTATTTGAGCTGATTGTGATCATTTTGCACTATCGTTAGATTCCACACTCAAAGGGAATTTACATAAAACAATCCTAAATACCATATTTCCATCACATTTTCCACATTGTTTTCCACATTTTGAGATTTGACTTGTGCTCTTTTAATTACGTCATCTTGTCGCACCTTCTTCTTCTGCAATGGTTTAATGGCACGCTGCTGGAGAATTAGTGCCCGCAACTGTTCATTCTAATGCACTCAACTTCTAATATACGCATAATGGTAGAGGATGGAAATACGCATAATTGGCATTTTCTTTTGCCAATTTTCTGTAAATGTGGCTCAAATTTAAACAGTTACAGTGTTTCCCACAGGTAGACAATTTACTTGTGGTGGTGGGTGGTGCGGCGTGTGACGCATGTGACAGCGCTTTGTGTGATGATGTGGCGTGAGGCTTTTCTTTTTGGACAAAAAAAAAAACAACAACAACCAAAAAACCCACCACCAGAGAGTGTCAAACCTTTTTAATGATATTGTAGAAGTTCTGTTGAATTTTGTGGCTTCCATCCAGCTTTTCTAATTTGATAATTTGCAAAAGAATGCTTGGATGAGAAAATGGCTTTGTGTTTTCCTGTTTCATGTGAACTTAACAAGCTATGTAAAAGAAATCTGTGTGCAGCAGAGTGAGATGTGAAACGTTGTTTCAGAATGCGCACATGTGCAAACTAGCCGCCAGTTATTATCATATGCAACCACAACGTAACCTTTGATGCACGAAGTCGAGTGATTTCTTAAATGAGCACACCCTTTCAATCCTGCTTTCAGAGTACGCTGAAAAGGGTCTGACATCCACTTTGTCAGCTGACAACGGACAAAAGCCATGTAATTTCAGAGTACCAGGAATTGTTCTTGCTGACTGGAATCTCTTCATCAGGTATTCAGCTTCAAGTCGGTACGTAGATTAAACTGGTTGCTGGGATGTGCAGAAGAGACGATGCCCAGCACTGGAGAATTGAGATTGAACTTTCTGCATCCTCATGGACCATCTCCATCGTACACGTTCCCATACCGCCCTGATACACTTGTGATGGACCACCAGTTTGTGCTAGTAGTTAAACCTGTGACGGCAACAGGACGGACGTACACAATGTTGAGCAAAGACACAATTGCTGCATCAAAGGCTCTGAAGGAGAACAAATTGAGAGTATAGCCACTGCTTCTGAACTTCATTACCACCTCAACATTCAAACAGTATAGTAAGAGTACTTTTGCAATTAAATTAACATTTAGCTTCAGATTCATGATTCCACCTATGTTGTATTTCTTTGAGCACACTATACAGTGGCCTGGGAGCCCATCTAGAAAGAAGTGCATTATAATTTTGCGTGTGCCTGACCATACACTGATCAGTATCTGCTGTTCAACAACATTGTAAAGAATTAGTGATGTGATGCCACTTCTGATAAGTAATGACATCTTGGCAACGACTCAAAAACCAAAGACCAAACTTTCTGGAGGTGTTAATGACATTATAAGCTAACTTTGGTGAATATTTGACCCATTTTATAAAATAGGTCTTTTCGCAATTCAACTTTAATTATTATTATCACTCATAACTCTGTTACTTTTCATTTTGGGGATAGCATACTATTTAAGTTAAATATAGAGCTGGAAAAGAGCTTTAAAATTATATGAGAACCATTTCTCTATGACCTAGTGTGAGTCCATGCTATTTGTTCAAACTTCGTTAGCCCAAATCTTCCTTAATAGCAATCTGAGATGTGTGCAATTTCGGTTCCACGGGTTTCTTATATGACCAAATCAGCATGCCAAATTTCATTAAAATCTATGACGATGCGGTCCCAAAGTGTGATGATTTGACCTGGACTTACCCTATATCCCATTTTATTAGTACCGGTACTTTAAAAATGACAGTGTTTCAATAAGAGCCCTATTTCCCATGAGTTGCGTTGATGTGCAATAGCGGGGCAGTGTGTGTGTGCAGCGCTCTGCTTCCACTCCCCGCAGGCATAGTGCTCTTGCCGACCATCCACGGCTTGTTGACAAAGCAGACACACTGAGCGAAATATGGCATTAACGTTATTGCGCTTACATAACTGACAGTCAGGGCAAGCCCACAGACACCACAAAGCCCATCTGTAAAAGATGTTTTAAACCCACACAGACTAAGGGAGCCAACACGTCCAACTTGGCAAAGCAACTCGCCGACAGACATGCTGACCTATTCAAGGAACTCAAAGAGCGACAGGCTAGCGAATGTGATAGATAACATCATTACATGTCCTCAAACAGGAGTCAAGTGAGTGTGATACATTTTGTGACAAGCAAAGTTTTTTCACCATCGGAGTTTGACGAGGTAATTAAGGGCAGTGATAACTGTTCAATTTGACTTTAGCTTTTTATCTAACTTACCAATGTGGCAAAGATCTCTACACACAAACGCAATGTTCATGCTAGTAACGTTAACTTTACCATAACTTGCAAGCTACTAAAACTCAGGCGTTTACAAGCATGCAGACCAACAACACCAGTATAAATGATTAATTTATACTCAGTACTGATAAGTACTAATCAGTACTGGTAATAGTAATCATGTCATGTACATTTTTGTCAATAATTTTTCTAATATTACTAGAAAATATGTTCAGTAGAGCGCAGACATCCACCAAAGAGGTGTATTGAGCAGACCTATAAACTCGAGAGTAGTGAAAAAGGTGACAAGATATGAAACGAAAATCAGGTAGGCTGGTCCGGGGGCATTATCCCCCGGAAGAAAATAATACGAGATACGTGATAACTTTATTTGCGCTGCAGGTGATCAAACTTGACTCACCGTCACTCTCTCTCTCTCTCTGCAGGTATAACTGAGTCATTTTGTGTAATCTACTTTAGTGCACTACTGCAGTGCGCACAGCCTGCACACTTATTACTTTTCCTGATATTTTAGGTTTTTGCCCTGGCATCATTTCAGTATCGGTATTGAAATATTTAGGCAGGCATCATACTGTAAGTCATAATTTTGATATCACGACAACACTACAACAACCACGTCTGTATTGATGAAGTAGATCAGATGATTGAACATAGAACGTTTTGTTCTCTCTTATGTGATCTCTTTTTCGCTGTGGCGGCAAAACTTAACCAGCAGAAACACAGTAGTAGAAACCGAAGTGTTCCAAGACTTTTGACATATGAAGACAGCGGCTCCACCACCTTCTTATCCGCCATGTAGGGTGTATTTACTTCTTCTTTTTAATGACACTAGTTGATTGCTGTTCTCATTGTGATCGGTGCCCTCTCTAGGAGACATGAAGTAATGACAGTCTCGTAAGGTAATGTCAACAGGCAAAATGTGGGAAAATCTCAGGCAGCGTTTGTACATTAAATAAAAAAACATCGATACTTGACACAAGTGTGTCGATTATGGATCACGTGAATAAAGGTGACGATATATCGTCATATCGATTATTTGTCCCACCCCTACTCACATTTCAGTAAGACACCCGATATAGCTAAACAGCCAGCTAACCAAACCCAACCGCTTCAGCTGCTAAACCTCGACTGACAGTTGAACTGGTATCGCTGGGCTCACTGGGCCGCTCTCTCTGCTCCCAGTGCCTTCAGGCTCATGAGGCTGAGATGACTGACTGGTAGCGGCACCAAATGTATGTTATTTCAAAACATCTCAAGACTTCAACCTCTTCTCTCTCAGCTTTTTAGCAACACCTTTACATTTTTTCTCTTTTTGTTTGCCCATCTTGTTCCACTCCACTCTTTATCCAAATAACACCATAACAGAGGTGGGGAAGGGGTGGAGCCCAGGTAAAGTTAGGCTGGACCAGACCGACTGGGAGAGACAGGCTGACAGATGTAATATCCAACTGCAGTGGGCCGGGGAGCCCACTTGCCCGGGCCAGTCAGCCACACAGAACAAGGTTATTTTTATTTAAGAGGGGGACTGGGGTTATTTAAAAATATGTATATTTTGCGTTGCATCGGCCCCAATTGTCAATACTCCCAGAGCTCCCATTGGCCAGTCTGACTATGGATATGAATCGTGATGACACGGCAAAAAAGTCACACCCACAAAGCATTATAAATGAGGCGGAGATGGAGTAAAACACAACGTTAGAGATCTTTCATGTTATTATGAGAAGTGTAAAAATATTTTCGGTTCATTATGAAACTGCGGCGGGACAAATTAGACAAATTAGGGCCGCCACAGTCTAGGTAATTAATGGAACACACTGCAGTGCCTTCTCCCATCTCATGTGCAGCCCACACTACTACCAACACTACTGCACTGTCTGAGCTAAAGGACTACACTCTTTCAGGTAATTTTGATTATATAACTCGAGAGAATATATTTTATATTTTTTATGATATTTCAGTTAACCAGTAGATAGTAACCTGAAGCAAATTACAGTTTATAACCTGTTAACACCTTCTGCTAGTTTTTGCTAGCTAGCTGTAATCATGTGGGATGTAGCTTGATTTAGCATGCTAATTGAGGAGTTTCTATTAATCTATTTCAATTCATCCTTTATTGCAAAACATTTTTTATAAATTTGTTGTTCACCTTATACTAAGTTTGCACACAGCCCATATTGTCAGCTTGAATTTATGTACACGCAAAAACCAAACAACAAGCAGCTTCTAAACTCAGTGCCACAATGATAAATATAACCAAATGGCTTGCTGATTCACACCTATTTCTTATTGTTAAGAAGACTGTTTGCATGTTTCTTAGAAAGACACTCTGCATCCCGAATTATGAGGCAGCCGCCTCCATCAAATTTTGTGCTACCTCCAGCTCTCGACAAGCTCTGACGGGCATAGTCGGACTGGCCATCGGTAGCACCGGGAGTTTTACCGGTGGGCCAGTTGACAATTGGGGCCGATGCAATGCAAAATATACGTATTTTCAAATAACCTAACCCCAGCCCTAACAAAATAAAAATAATCAAGTGCTGTGTGGCTGAGTGGCCTGGTGAGTTCGCTATGTGCTCTGGTGAAGGGAGGCACCAGAACAGGCAGTGCTCACTTTCAGATTGTGGTAGGAGACTCGTGGGGCCTGCTTTGGTTGTTTTTAAATAATAAATTATATAATATCAGACAGACTTTTCTTGTACATTAGTCATGGAAAATGAGAACCTTGCGAGTTTTCCTTTTGTATCAAGCAGCAAAAAAGTTGTTGCCTTACTTGACATCGCATGTCCTGCAATGTGACTATTGCACATGCGCACATCACAGTGTCGATGTTGAAACGATATATCGTGCAGCCCTACTCAGCATTAACACATTAAAGACTAACCATCAATGTAGACCATTTTTCTTCCATAAGGATTTAATGAAGAACTAAAGCTACAAAAAAGATAATGTTGGTTGTGTATTTATTAAACTGCTGTTTTGTCCAATTGGAATTAATATTATACTACTGGTATATAGTACACTATGATATGAACATACTAACATTATATAAATAATATACTATTATTATACTAGCATACTATAATATTAACATTTTACTTTTTATTTAATGTTATAACATTATACTGATATACTCATGATAAACTCATTCTACTAATTAGTCATCCAGGTTGAGGATAGTGCACCAGTCTGAGTCAAAAAGTCCATTTTTCAGTCCATCTCTGTTGTATTTAATTTAATGTTGAACAGGGCACCTTTATTTTTTTTTTATAAAGTATGCTTTAACGTGATAATTGTCATTGTCTTCAATCATATAATTATTAGAACTCCTAAAATACGTTGCTCGTAAAAAGTGTTTGCTTGAGCCAGTTGAAGGCACAGTACACATGCACAAGTGTGCACATGATCAGGATGGTACCTATGGAGAGAAATTTGACTCAAAATGGTCACAAATGTGTGTTATATGATCTACAAATGAAAAATAAGATTTACAAATGTGTACAATGATTTGTGCATAAGTACTCTTTTTGGGTTTCAATCCACACACAAATACCAAGCAACCTGAACACATGTAAAACAGTTTTACAAATGCACACATCACAACCTGAATAAAAATCAATATTTTATGTATAGATTTTTAACTTCAACTTCACAGATCTGATCATTTTTGCTTTCGAAAAGTTTCCTGTGTACACAAAGTCTGAAAATATTTGTATTTATTTACAGATTGTTAAATGTGTGTGCATGGATCGCTTGATACGCATGGATCAGGTCACATTTGCGTGTGGAGTTTTGAGACTCTTTTCACGGTCTCCAGCTCCACACAGATCCACAAATGCATGCTGCGTTTAAGTGCTGGTGGAAATCTGGGACATCTGAGCTTAAGGTGAATTCATGTGTAATTTCAAAGTGGGAAAGACGTTTTTCTAAATAGACAGAATAGCTTGTCACCCCTCGATTATAACACATACATTTACCAACTATAGGCTGTATACAGTAGCTTATAAATGTAAATATATGGTTCAAATAAGCTACTGCTAGGCAAGGTGGTGGACTTGTTCTTCTGCTGGGAAAACAGCCAGTCCAGACAAAAAGCGGATGCCATACCAGTGGCTCATCCTCTGAAGTGAGTAGACGACCGGTTGTAAGCAAAACGTGTTGCAATATGAATGTAGTTATAAGCTCAATATTTCAGGTAACGTCAGATAACATTATCTGCGTCTGTTAGTTTGGTGCACTGTCCATCTTACCATCCTCTGATAACAGCAAACTAACATGAACGTGATTAGCTCCTAGTGTGTGAAATTTCAGTGATGAATCAAACACTAAGAGTTTTAGGTACAGCAGTTTAAGTTAAAAAAAAATTAAGATTAGTTTGTTTTAGTTCTGTTTATAAAAGTCAATTTTTGTAAATGGATGTTCAACCCATTTCTGAAACACTTGTACTGACGTCCAATAAACAGTACCTAACAGCTTCAAATATGCAAATAGAGCTAAGTCATGTTACAGTTACAGTTGCGAAGACAGCACTAGGACTGTCAATCTTTATTCGAAATTCAAATGTTCGTTTGAACATGGGGGAAAAGTTCACATTCGAACTTTAATGACGTGTTCGAATTCAAAATTTACAGTCTATAAGCGCAACAGACCGTTTGAAGTAGTCTGCCTTGTGTTCCAGCAGAGCGCACTCTAAAAATTCACTACTAACTTGACCTATTGCGTGCCCTATTGTATTCGATAATCACTGGGAACTATTCGACGAATCTTCAAATATCATCATTTCTCTCCCCCTATGCGCCGCCGCTTGCAGGCACACACACTGGAGGAACACGTGTGCTGACCTCCAGTAAGCCATAATGATACCAATAATGATACTGAACAGGTCTAAATTCTCAATACGTTCTCACTCCCAACTCGTCACATATGGACGCTTGGTCAGGCACATTGAAAAATGGCACTAAAGGGGTACCTGGTGGTTAAAAAGTGACGGCAAGAGGTCCTGAGGAAGACGTGAGTGAAGACGAGAGCGCAGTCTGTTTACAGTAAGTCCTGCCGTGGAGTCAACATAATTGATGAATAGTACTTTTTTTGTATTCGAGGGATGGGTGGGTGAATTGAAGTCGAATATACATGTTTCGTATCTTGTACTCTTGTGGGCTAAAAGCTTTGAAAATCAATAAAATATATTTACAAAAAAAATAAGTCCTGCTGTGGAAAACACCCCTCTGATGAAACAGACGTTGCGGGGACACGCAAGTATGCCCTTGCTAATTTTGCCAGTCGGGATATTGATGTGGAGGGATGTGCACTTGTCCTGGGAGTACTGGTTTAGTTCAGTAGTTGCGCCTGTTGTTTCCCATTTTCCCGTTTTGTTTCATGTTTTACTGGTACGTTACTACCAGGCGCTGGTAAAAACAAGGGAAAATATATTTTTAAAACAAAACGATAGTCGCACAAACTATTCGATTTTTAATCATTTAAACGACTACTGGAAAATTTGACAATCATGACCCATCCCTACCCTATTGACCTATCAGTAAACTAAGCTAGTAATGTTGTTGTTGTTTGCCACAAAAATGGAGGATACAAGCGAGCAAAGCCGTCGTGAGCGGACAATCACGACACCAAAGCATCTGAAATACATCCGAATGTATTGCGTGTCATTCGAAATTCGTTCAAACTTGATTTTTGGAAAAACTGACAGCCCTAGACAGCACTGTAAAATAAGAAATCCTTAAACTGCTTACTGTCACCTTTCAAACCTAACTTTGGAAAATTCCTTTTAAAACATTTTAAATGATTATACTTGCATTATAACATTTTATGATGTCTTTTTTAATGTTTTAATGCATTATGTAAAGCATCTTGAATTGCCTTTGTGTATGAAATATAGTATATAAAAAATCGTGCACTGGCTTACCTTCAATAGCTGAAGGTTTGTTAGCTAATATAGTATACAGTATACATACTGTACATATGATTGTGAAATATTGAGCTTATAACTATATTCATATTACAACACGTTTTGCTTGGTATTTGCGTGTGGATTGGAACACGCATTTGTGAGTACCCAAAATTATGCACAAATAGTTGTACACATTTGTAAATCTTATTTTTCATTTGTAGATCATGTAACACATATTTGTGACCATTTTGAGTCTAATTTCTCTCCATAGGTACCACCTCCGCCTCATTTTGAGCCACAAAAAAAACCTGTAAACTAGGTTTAAACACACTTAAATTAAGCAGCAAAGGACAGACTGTAAATGATCTCCAGCATAACCTTCCTCAGAGCTGTCAAACGCAATGCTGTAATTGCTGACGTAATTAAGAGGGGCCAAAACATAACAGTTTTCTGAGAGGTGTCCTAAGCCTGCATAACAAAAACTATTTTGAGAGCTAACTGATGCCAGTGTGCCCAGTATGTGATCACAAAGTGTTTATGTGATCAAACATTTTCACAAGGCTACTCAACAATAAATCCATGTCATACATCGAATGGGTGATGGAAGCTAAAATGAACAATCTTAGTAAACTGAAAGGTAGTGGTAGGTTGGGTTGAAATAGGTACACTACTTTCTGTTCATCATGCCTCAGGTCTGAGGACAGGGCAGAATTGCCTAGCCGTCTAGCTACCATCATCTTCACAACTGGAATTAGCTGACAGACAGCAGGGATAAAGCTACTTTACGCTACTCATTCATTTAGCCGGCTATCTATTTCATTGGCTAAAATGACTAACATCAAATTTGAATAATTCTGTGAGTAGCAATATGAGACTCTTGGCTGTTGCCAAATGCATTATGAGGGGCGGCCTGACTCGAACCGTGTAACGTTAACGTTAGCTACTGGCACACACCTGCAATCTAGGCTGGATTTGCCGATACTCAGCGTTGTTCTCCTTCTGTTAACTTACACACTGTACTGTCTAACCACTGTATGTTTATAGAGATTAATTATAAAGTCAGCAATAGTTTGACGTTTGACGCTGGTTTTATGTAACATAATGTCAGTTAAACAAGCTAACTGTCTACATTTTCTATAATACCCGCAATGCCACAAATAGGTCAAGGTATTTCATTGCCTTGTTTATCATTAGTATAGGTTAACTTAGCAAGACAAGGTAAGGAAAAGTAACAACTGGTTTGCTGACGTACACTGGGGTTGAGACAAACATGACATGAACCTAATACAATTTGGACTCGGAAATGTTTTAAAATGTTGCTAATAACGAGTAGGGAACAACAGGATAACATCGGGTTAGTGAACGTACGAGCAACTTTAACACATTTTACTCACCTAAATAGATGTCCCCGAAAGATCCACTTCCGATTTTTCTGCCCAGTCTGTATCGGTTCCCCACTCTCAGCTCCATTTCTCTATTAGCTAACGCTACGTCTGTTGCTTCGTTGGTACCTTGGTAATTAATGTTGCTTTATCCTAAATGTCCTTAACCCTTGTTTACGTTACCTCGGTCAATATTCCACCTTCCTCAACTGATTTACAACACCCGTAATTCACATTCCCTCGTCCCCCAGAATCCCAGTTCTGTCTGTAACAATACAAATTTCACCATCCCTTTTTAATGTTTCTGAGGAACGATGGCCTATAATATCGATATCGTCCGATTGTGTGAATCGCTTAGTTTATGCTCTCCGTACTCTTGGGGTCATTATTGTCCAAAAACATAAGGATGGAGACGGATTTCGCTGATAGACTTGACACTTAGTCGTACGTAGTTTCACGCCATTGCCGGATTTTCCTGTACCGTGAGAGCTGTCATTCGCTACTGACGTCACTTCCCTTAGCAACTACAGGCAAATCTGGGAAAAGCCCCGAACCAGTATATGGCAGTAGGATATACACTATTTGTCAAGCCAAAAGTTGGTCATTTAAAAATCTGCCAATGTTATGTACATACAGTTACGTCATACATATGAAAAACTGGAATTATCCAGATAGCACAATTTAACCCTTTTGTTACATTAATATTTAGAAAGCATGACTTAAACCTTTCATCAATTAGGAAGGTCACCAGTAGGCCTCATTGTCTTATGACTACATAATTCACTGTTATTCATCAGATTTGGGCCACTGTACATGTGGCTACTACATAACACTGTGGGCCTAACACAATACATCAGGAATCTTCTGTTTGGTGAATTTTATGTTGTGTTTTATACATTGAGGCTATTGGGATTGGCAGTAGAATGCCAATGAATTGTTAAAAAATGTTAAAACATTATTACCAAGTCCCCCCTTACAAAATACAAATACAAGCAAGTTGAATTTGTGACTGATTCTTTAATCATCCAGACATAATAATATATAAATCTTGTCCATTGGAAAGAATAAAACTAGACAATATTAAGTAACACAAACTGAAAGGCTTATCTGAGCTGCACTGACAATGATGTTAAGAGATGTCCACAGTTGACATATTGATAATTCTATTGGTTATTATCAGTAGTGATAAATAGCTATAATACGTAATGTACAATATGGCCTTACATGAGCGATTGCAGACCTGTTGACCGCTGTGCCATGCAGGGCTGATTCAACCAAACAAGAATGAAACCTGTCCAGACCCACAGTATGTGCATGTTTGGACTATGGCTACTTCTCAGATTAACACAGCAACAAGTGTTTGTGGTTTTGTACATATCGTCATATTGTGAATGAAAACAGGAATAACTGAATCTGTCATATACCAGATATGACAGATTCAGTTATTCCTGTTATTCCAAGTTAGGTCAGCTCCAGCTCCATAGCCACACCCACTGATGTGAGTTGAGATTTTTCTGATTGGCTGCATATGGACTGGCCAAGCAGATTTTTTCTCATTGGTCACCTGTGGGCCAGTCAACATAGCGCTCAAGCAGCTCACATGGCAGACCTGTTGTTCTACAGATTGAGTAACTGGCTGGCACATGTAGACCAATGCTCTGCATGGTCTGCATGCTGCATTCAGATCCTGTAGGAATAATGACTGTGACTTCACAGTTTAAGACAACCTCATAATCTACACGATCTTAGAAGGTTTCTGGTGAAAATACTCTTTGCACTTTGTCGGTTAGAGATGTATAATTTTGTATAAACATGTTCATAAACATTGTAGTGTTCGCCACATAAAAAAATACAGCAATTAGCCATCTAATGCAATGAAATTAATGAGAGTTTTGGTGACACAATGGGAAAATGAACGTAGTTCTGAAGAATGACCAAGAATGTTTGCCTTTCGTGTCATTTGAAATGTATATTCCTTCCTACAACTGACAGCTCATGTGCTCCAGTTTTCTCCCACATTCTAAAACATACAGACCATACAGTACAGTAGGTGTGGATATGAGTGCCAATGTGTTTGAAGCCCTGTGATAGACTACTGACTTGCTCATGGTATATCCTACTTCTTGCCCAAGTGTACTGGCATAGGCTCCAGCCAATTCTAGTATTTACCTCCTGTAAGCTGAAGTGAAATGTTTTCAATAATGGAGGTTATATCACATACTATCACTTACTATTTATTCTGATTTAAGAAAAAAATCAGGCACTTGGTGTGTTGTTTGCCTGAATGAGGAGATGTTTGAGTAAAGCATGATCCAGGAACAAAATCCATGCTGACTTTCCAGTAACTTTAGCTTTTTAAACAGTGAATGTAAAGCACTTCATACTTTAGGACGGAGTGTACTCTCAGATGGTTGGGGAGATGCCACAGTTGAGGAGGTTTAATTCTGTTCTACTGTTCTCTATACCTGCATCAAAACAATATCCACACATGTGCAGGGCCTACTACAGAACACAGAGTGCACCTTATGAAACGGCTGAGTATCATTAATTATACCCAACAAAAAACAAAGTGTGGGTCTATCCAATATTTATTATTATATTATTTTACAAATTCTGAAAAAAATGCTTCTTGCTTGTTTTGTCAGTTCAGTTAAAACAGAGGACCAGAGCAGGGAATGAAAGTACAATAAACAATAAACTTCACCTTATACCAACGTTTTCATAAACACACAGCCCCGTTATCAAGAGACACTATTCTTGTTCAGCATTTGCCTGTTGTTACAATTTGTCTGAAGGGTGGGACACACTGTACATTCTGCTTCAGCTCACGGCAGAGCAGAGCAGAGGTCTGCAGGCTCATATATCATTTATTTTTGGCTGCCACTTTACAGCCAGAGAGAATTAAGAAAGAAGCAAACTCATCCTAATGGTCAAAAATCTGGGTTTCTAAAAAGCGGCCCCCTCAGTACCCTCGAGCTTCTTTCACAGATTACTACTGATCTACATCTAGTAGCTACAGCTGAATAATTAGTTGAGTCAAGCGCCAGTTTGTTGAGACAAAGAGGTACAATTTTAGTCACTAAAGACTGCAATGAGGCCCAGTGAGGAATCCTAACCCTAGTACTACAAACTGTAAACCTTAAGGCCTAGAACTATGGTAGTAGCCTATAGTTACAGGGCCAGGCTTATTACTGTAGGCTATTACTATAGGACGCCTAGTGACACCCTAAAATCCTGAATCATGAATGAAAAAATATTGCAGCGATATAGATTTTATATTAATCATTCTTTGCCTTTCAGATTTCTCTGGAAGAACTTAAGACGCGTCAGCAAACTTCAGTATATACAAATTCTAGGGAACATGGGTATATGTAAGACAGTGATTTTACAGCATACACACAACGTGTTCAAACATGTTTACATTAACGTGTCTGTAGAAGGCCATATGTACAGAATGTGCAGGATAATTGCTGAATTCATAGATGAAGATAACAGTAACAGAGATTTACCAGCTGAATCCTGATTATTCAGGAATTTTAAATCCTAAATAATGATCCACTGATAACAAATATTTTGTGACCAGAGAAACATTCATCTGTATATCTTTAGCAGTTTGAGTTCAAATGAATGGTGACATCTAGTGGATGTTTGGAAATAGTGCAGTAAATTGGTGATTCTCAGCACCTAAGTGCTTTTCTAGTAAGATACAGTCAGTGTCACTGTGGACTACAGATAACTAATGACACTGTAGTGAATATGGGGACATGTGATGGTGAATGTACGTATGAAAATCAGTATATGATATGTATTACCAGACAACCACCTGCCACTCTTCAGTTCTCGGGAACGGTATGGACTGATATTTACCCGAACTTACCTACAAATCTAATATACTAAATGGAGATTCATTTACAATATTTATGCAATATATACATAGAGATGTGTACAGGTGAAACATTATCAAATGGGATTTGGCAATGTATGGTATAGGTTTAGGATTGATGGTAAATAACAAGTGGTGCGGAGTTATAAGGGACTGAACCTGTGAATATTCTCATTCATCCAGGTCATAATTATCTCAAGGAAATTGAATCGAACGCAACTGGATTTTTGGTTTTGTCTGTGAAGACGTTTCACCTCTCATCCAAGAGGCTTCATTAGTTCGTGCTTGTTTGACCAGGCTAGACTGGTCCAACTAGCTGGTGTGGAGATCTGGGTTTTTAACCTCTTAGGAGGCGGTCACAAGGCACAACGATGGTTTCGAAACCATCGTTTCACCATCCCCAACGACCGTCACTCTAACGACTGTCGTTGGCAAATGGAGCACCAACGACCCAATGACATCATTGGCCTTGTGACCGCCTCCTAAGAGGTTAAATACCCAGATCTCCACACCAGCTAGTTGGACCAGTCTAGCCTGGTCAAACAAGCACGAACTGATGAAGCCTCTTGGATGAGAGGTGAAACGTCTTCACAGACAAAACCAAAAATCCAGTTGCGTTCGATTCAATTTCCTTGAGATAATTATGACCTGGATGAATGAGAATATTCACAGGTTCAGTCCCTTATAACTCCGCACCACTTGTTATTTACCATCAATCCTAAACCTATACCATACATTGCCAAATCCCATTTGATAATGTTTCACCTGTACACATCTCTATGTATATATTGCATAAATATTGTAAATGAATCTCCATTTAGTATATTAGATTTGTAGGTAAGTTCGGGTAAATATCAGTCCATACCGTTCCCGAGAACTGAAGAGTGGCAGGTGGTTGTCTGGTAATACATATCATATACTGATTTTCATACGTACATTCACCATCACATGTCCCCATATTCACTACAGTGTCGTTAGTTATCTGTAGTCCACAGTGACACTGACTGTATCTTACTAGAAAAGCACTTAGGTGCTGAGAATCACCAATTTACTGCACTATTTCCAAACATCCACTAGATGTCACCATTCATTTGAACTCAAACTGCTAAAGATATACAGATGAATGTTTCTCTGGTCACAAAATATTTGTTATCAGTGGATCATTATTTAGGATTTAAAATTCCTGAATAATCAGGATTCAGCTGGTAAATCTCTGTTACTGTTATCTTCATCTATGAATTCAGCNACATTTAGTTACTTTAGTTTGTCTCAAGGTCTTCTAACTTCTATTTCTTCAGGTACCAGAACTGGTTCTGCTGCTGGTCCTGGTTCTGCTGCTGGGGGGACATCTTGTCAGGTCTAACCAAAAGATGCGCCCCCTAAAGCAGAGCTGTTAAATACAGGAAGTGGCCAATCAGACTGTACCAAGTGTCGCATCGTGGGGGGGTGTTTGGGATTTCTAGTTTAGAGATTTTATTTGCTTCTTTAGAATATACAGTATATTAGTTTTTTGATACTTTTGTTTTGGTATTTGTTAAAATATTTAAACTAACAGATGAATTGTCCCGTTTCGTTTTATTTGTAGTTTAGTGTGAGTTTGTCTGTGAGTTAACCCTTTGGTTTCTACAGTGGTCTGATCAGTACGGTGGCCCTGAGAGCTCAATACACTGCTACTTAAGAAAACAAAAGCAAAGAGACAAAACACAAGCAAATGAAGAAACATCTTCAGCAATTTGACAACATGTGCGCAGCATTTAGAGAAAACGCTGCAAAGTGAGAAAACACGTTGTTGTTGCAGTGTGTTGAGCTCTCAGGGCCACCGTAGATCAGCCACTTCTATATGTTCCCCTTTGTGTTCAGTTTGTGAGGTTAGTTGACCTCTTTATGAGCTCAGAACTTTGGTTTTATATATCTATAAATTATTTTCTTCCTTTTTGGGTGAATAAAACACTCTTTTTGAAAAACCACCCGTGACTCCTCGTGCCTTCACAATCACAAAAATAGATTTCATCCCTCCTCTGTTGTTCTTCCTGAGGTTTCTTCCGTTTTTTCCCCGTTAACGGGTTTTTTGTGGAGATTTTTCCTGATCTGGATCGAGGGTCTACAGAGGGAGAGGGAGGCAAATTGTGATTTGTGATGTTGGGCTGTATAAATAAAACAGACTTCACTTATGCTACTT
>NTHP01000929.1:91150-117598 GCA_003416845.1 Oplegnathus fasciatus | reverse complement strand
GCTAGGTTACTTTGACCCAGCAGGTTGGGTTGATTGTACAACCCAACATGCTGCATTTTAAGCCCCCAATTTATTATTTGTTTAAAACAACCTTCCTCCCATCTGCCACCACCAGGACACCCCCATGTTAATATGACATGTTAGTGATAATACGTATTACATTTCACACCTCATTGTTTTTTACTATAGCCCATGTAAGACATGCCACAGTGATTGCCTGCTCTGAGCCAAGACGGTTGACATGCTTCAAGCCGCTTGAAGCCATCATGCATTGTTCTCATGTTCTGCTGAGTCCAATCAAAACTTGCACTTGATATATGAGACCTGTGGGGTTGGGTAATAAAACATAGAGTCAATAAAGGGAAACTGCAGTGGGATCAGGTGGAACTGTCTTACCCCAGTGGCAAAATACAATCTTGTTTTAAGAAAAATCAGTCTTAAATCTGTAGTCCTGGCTCTGATTGGTTGTTTTGATTCGGGCGCGGTGGATTCTTACAAATGGCCTTAGGGACAGTAGGTGGAGCCAGAGGAGCCTGATGTTTTTCACAGTTTATCTGTCTCATGTACTACTTGTCAGGACATAGTGACAGTTTTAGCAAATATGACTAAAAGTTATATTTATACAGGTTACCTACTACAATTTTAACGTATGTCTTACTTAGGGGTATAACGGTACACAAAATTCACGGTTCGGTATGTACCTCGGTTTTGGGGTCACAGTTTGGTACATTTTCAGTACAGCAGGGGNCATCCAGGCATATCTCTGATGCCAGTATGTTTGGGGATTTTCCACTCTAGGGCATATCTGGACATGTTTTGTGACACAGTTATTTTTCAGGATCTTTCAGACTGTATTTTTTAAAAACTTTATGATCTTTTTATGTTGCATGCTAAAACATAATCTTCACACTTTATATGTTAGATATACATTCAATCAGGTACTTTTAATTATTTGTTTATATATATATATATAAGCACTTTAGCAAATCATAGTTTTAATTATTTGCTTATATATATATAAGCACTTCAGCAAACCATAGTTTTGCTTCAACACTGTCCAGTAACTTGAAGTGCACAATAGGTGTTCCACAAGGGTCAGTGTTAGGTCCCCTATTATTTGGCCTATATATTAATGATCTCCCTCAACAGTGTCATGATATAGAACTGCAGATGTACGCAAATGACACTGTTGTACACACACGTGCAAAAATGGCTGATTTAGTAGCTGCCAAGCTAACAATTGCATTGGAGAGGATCACACATTGGCTTGATCAATCATGTCTGAGTCTAAATGTTAACGAGACAAAAGGTATGTTTTTTTCTAAAACCATGGTACAACCTCCTAACCCTCATTCTCATCGAAGGTGAAAGGATTGACATAGTGACTGATTGTAAATATCTTGGTGTGATACTGGATCCAAATTTGAACATTAAGAAACATGTAAAAATAAATAAAAATAAATAAAAGGTTAAAACCGTAGTACAACCTGGCAAATTTCTTCTGTGTTTTTTTTTTGTATAACTTTGTAGTATAGTTTTTACTCTGTACTGTTATTGGCCTGTTTCTTTGTTTTGACCTGCCAAGGGACTTCAGATGCGAATTAGCTTAAAGCTATAATCTGGTACGGTGCATTAAATGGTGACATTTATGTTTTAAACTGTACATGGTCCCTTTTAAATAAAATTAATTAATTAATAAACTAAAATACAGGGTTTATTTATTAATCATTATACAACACAAGGTTGTACAGCGAAATTAGTAGTCTCTTTATGCTACACACAAACAAAACCGAACAAAAAACTATTAATTATGATGGAGTGTGGAGGATGAATTTAGAAGTCTCACAGCCTAAGGAAAGAAGCTGTTCTGTATTCTGGTGGTAGGGCAGCGGATACTTCTAGTATATCGCTTGCCAGACGGCAGCAGGGTGAACAGGCTGTTTCTGGGGTGGGTGTTGTCTTTTAGTATCCTTTGGGCTCTGCACAGGCACCTCACCTCACTGATATCACTAATGTTCGGTAGATGGGTACCCGTGATGCTCTGGGCGGTTTTAATCACCTGCTGCAGAGCCCTCCGGTCTTCCTGTCTTGGGCTGCGCACAAACCATGCTAATTTGTATTATTTCCAGTCAGGATGCTTTCTATTGCTCCTCTGTAAACGTTGACGAGAACTTGGCATGGGTGTTTTGCTTTCCTTCCCTTAAGAAATACAGCCATTTCTGAGCCTTCTTAACCAGGGTGGAGATGTGAGATGACCATGACAGGTTCTTTGTGATGCTGATTCCCAGGAACCTGAAACTGGTCACTTGGTCCACCTCAGCTCCATTGATGTAGACAGGGGTGTGTGTGTCTTCATCTCCTTTTTCTAAAATCAACGATCAGCCCCTTGGTTTTGCTGACATTGAGCAGTAGGTTGTTCTCTGTGCACCACTCTGCAAGATGTCCTCCCGATATGAAGTCTCATCATGGTTTGAAATTGTAGTTTGATACTGGCATATTGTCAATAATAAAAAAGAAATAACACAAATAAATGACACAAACGTCAGTAATTCTCCATTGTAAGATTCTGACCTGTTGACCTGAACCACAGCTTGCGCTCGTTTATACAGGAGAGCACAATGGACTGACTAAAATGCACACGTGAACACAGCGACACAACATGAGCTTGACTAACCTGGCTAAGCTAGCCATAACTAGCATGCTACAGCTGATAGACAACAACTAGTGCACTGCCAAATCATTCCGGGTAAAACTTGCGCTCTAAAATTTCTGTTGTAGTGACATAAATAGACTATTCGACGGTGATTGTTTGGGTCACAGCGGGCGTACCAAACCGAGAAAGTCGCATACCGAACCCAGCGTCCTGTACTGAACGGTTCGGAGCGTATACACATACCATTACACCTCTGGTCTGGCTATGTGAAGCTGAAAATGGCAGCTATGTGTGCTGTGTGTCTGGCGGGGAAGAGATCCCTCTGAAAATCTGAGTGTTTTTATTCCTAACCGGCTGCTGACCAACGAAAAACAATACACACAGTCCCTGAACAGCTCATACACTATTAAAAATTTTGATGATTGATTTTCAGGTTGAAAAAATGACAATAACGTTGCCAGTGGCAGACAGCAGCCTCCACTGCTACATAGAGCTAGGCTGTAGCAGTCTCCTCCCTGCCCAAAGGTGGCAACAATGGAAAAAAGATAAGGTTCCTAATGCTCAACCCATGAAAAATAAATCAAATGTGCTCTTTGTCTTTGCCTGCCCCACTGGACAACAGTTGAATGGTAAGAAAACATAGTAACACACAATACTCTCACACACACACAAAACAATATTCCTTATTGTAAACAAATACAACATTACTATACACACTGTTAGTATTTCCTTTTTGTGTATATGTTTACTGTGTAATTAAATTCATTACTGAAAATCCATGTTAGAAGTCTGAACACTTCACACNCAGTTCATTCCAAAGGTACTGGATGGGGTTGAGGTCAGGGCTCTGTGCAGTCAAGTTCTTCACCAACTAGGAAAACCATTTCTTTATGTAGTTGGCTTTGTGCATGGGGGCACTGTCGTGTTGAAACAGGAAAGGGCCAAACACAAACTGTTGACACATATACTATTGTCTAAAATATCATTGCATGTTGTAGCATTAAGATCTCCCTAAATTGTAAAATCAGAGTACTTTAGATGGGATTTATTTCTAACTGTACATGGAATAGAGATGTTTAAACCAGTGACTGACACTCCGTCAGATACTCCTTCTGGCTGTGATTGGTTGGTTTGATTCGGGAGCAGTGGTTTCTTGCAAATGGCATTAGGAGCAGTAGGTGGAGCCCGAAGAGCCTGACTTTTTTACAGACAAGTTATTTTTATACGGGTTTCCAACTTTAGCTTTAAATGTTTAAATAGTGACCTGGATTCTGACACTATCATGTGCTAATGGAACATAAACAGCATTTCAGGTGTTGCTCACAGTAGTGTGAAAAGCAGTCTTCAGACATTCAGTGACTGTGTTACAGTCTCACTGTGCTTAAAACGAGCAAGGTCGTCCAACCACGTCTCAAGTGTTTATAGCAGTTCCAAATGCTCAGAGGTGGGCCCAGAAGCTTTACAAAAGGGCGAGATATGATGAATTGTGGAGACTTGATTGTCATTGTAATGTTGTTAGTTTGTAATACTCACAGACAGGCTTGTGCAACAGCAACTATGTTATCTGTCGTTTTGCAAAATATTCAGGTCACAAGTAAGTAGTCTGCTGTACCAGGAATGTGCTTTTGCCACAATGCGACGCAACATCATCCAGCAAGGTGCTGCGTTGGCCAATCACAGACATGCAAGTGCACATTCCTGGTAGATTCCTTTGTAACATGAACACCATATTTCTACTGTTTACCTTGCGATTGTCGCAATGAAAGATAGAACAGTTGCTGCCATGATAGTTTTCCAGACTTATTATATATTATTATAAATTATTATTATATTATATTATAAATTATTATAAATCGTTTTGCAGTGGTTTGGTGTCTGAGAAGCCTTCAAATCTAAATCAAATGTTTTTCTTGTGTCATTGGTACCTGAAGCAACACGCCACCACCAACTGATGTCTGAACACCTACATTTTGTTTTTTGTCTGGATGTGTGAATGGGGGTTAGGCTTAGAGTTTAGGCTTAGAAATAGGTTATGGTTAGTTTTAGGCAAAGGTCACAGTAAAGGCTGGGATATGCTTGAAACAGACTACTTTGTATGTAGTATCAACAGACCGTGGCTCTGTTCTTCGTACGTGGATGACCGAGTTATCCAGATCAGGATGTTGACGATTTGACATGAGTCTGGATTTTTGGTTCCTCGAAGTTGGTTTAAAATTAATTTGGAACTGTTGTTTGAGCAACAAGTCCTTAAGCCCGGAGCACCTTGGTGGCCAACATAGCATGCCACATAACCACACTGTTATGAACCAGTTTGGTTCCGGACGGCAACCTTAGTTGCATGTCATGCCCCCGCCCCCCACTTAACACTTAACACTTAAAACTGCAGAACTCACTTTGCTGAAAATTGTTCATGCAATTAAGCTTCTTTTTTAACTGATTTTAGTGGGATTTAATTTTCATAGCAGGCTTATGATTGTCACTTAAAAGTATCTTGATGAGAATTTAGCCTTAATAACAGCATGTTAGCCTGAATTAGTTTAGCCACATTTGAAGAACAGGGCCCAGGTCTAAAGGCAAGAATATCAATTTGAACTGGCCACACTTGACGGCAAGGTGAAAAGCCTGCTGTTACAGAGAGGGGTAAGACATGATGAATCAAACAAGATGGGACAACGGCCGAAACTTTCAGACAGTCTCAGTTCAAAATCATTCACTGTGTTGCACTCAGAAGTAATTATGTGAGAAATGAAAAAAGAATGTTTGAGAAAGAATGTTTAAAACCATGCGTACTTTAGCATCTTCCAACACCACGACATAGAGTGGGTGTGACTGTTGGATTGTCTTTTTCAGAGGGTTGCGTAAGGTTAGGCCTGGTTTTAGAAACTGACTCAGCCATGAAAATGGATTCTGATACAGTTTTAGGATTGGAACTAAAGTCACAGTCAGTGCTAAGTCTGCAGATGTTCACTAAATAAGTTACAATACACTGAATCATTTCTTGACATGACAGCTGGACTTAAGGTGTATTTTTCATATTTATCCAGCTTCTGTTTTCCCTGAGGGAAGTCTGAGGACAAGAAAGGTTGCCCTACTGATCAGAGAAAAGGGCTGTTGCTTGTGGTAGAGGGGATTTGGCCAGAGTCATATGTGCTGGAACGGAAACATGTCCTGAGAATCTGTGATGCTGTCTTAAATCACAGGTATGTAGGCCTAGCCAAGCCTATCATGTAACAAAAGCGATGGCAGCACCTTGGACTCTGTCAGGAAGAGGAAATGAAACACACAGCCAAATCCTCACACTGCTGTAATGGATGAAAAAGTGGGTGGGATCAGAATGAAATGAAAAATTACACCATGCATAATATGATGCTGAATTAGATGATAATACGTTTTTTCCCTATGCTATTTAGGTGTAAATCTATTGTTGAAAAAATAAAAGGGGTTAGGCTGTTGTGTTTCTCTGTTTCTCTGTGTGCTACTGTAGATTATTGGCCCTGTAAAAACAGGGCTGAACGGTTCAGGGGATAGCTGTGAAAAGGGAAAGTCACAGGCGTTTATCCACCACTGATCCCCACCACAGGAGATTTACAGACATAATCTCAAATTCCTCTCAGGGAGAACCACACAGACTTTACAAGCCATGACCAGATTACATAGATTGAGACCCACCGAGGACTAATGGAGTGTGACCAGATTATGGCGTCTGAAATCCACCTGTACCAGTAGAGAGACCCTCTATGCATTTTCTTCAATGGGAGATATAATCTCAAATAAAAGTATCATTTGTTAATAAGCCTTTCCAAAAGTTACTTTAGTGATACTTTAGTATCATGTGCAGATGGTTTTACATGATTCCCATCATCCCATAAACATACATATAAGGATGCAAGAAACTATGCCAAATCAGTGAAATTAATACACATTTACAAGAGACAATGTAGGGTGTTCGTTCTCAGTATTTTCTTTTCACCAGTCAGGAAGCTCTCGAAGGCACATACAGTTCTATATACCTGAAACCTGAAAAAAAATCTGAAAAACAGAAGACCTTTCTCAATCTGCATTCTTGACTGTTACTGTGTTCTTGTGGACTAAAACGTAATCTGTCACAGCCCAATTACTGTTCCAATTCAAAGTTCACATTTAGCCAAGTACGGTCCAAATGCCCAGAAGTGTTCTTGCTCCATGCATTTTGTCTAACTAATTTTGGGGAACTTTGAGTAGACAAGTATCCCAGCATGCATTTTGCATCAACCAGATTTAGTGGTGGAGAAGCTGTCATAATATCCGTCTAACTGCTATTATTCTGTCACTATGTAAAGTTTAAAAAGAGATTTTCCTCAGGCATAAAATGTACCTTTTAGATTTTGAATATGTTGTCTATTAACAACATATTTAAAAGGTCTGAAAAGGCCATGTTAGTTAAGCAGACCTTTCAGTTGAGATTATTTACAGTTATGTTAAATGCAAATTGAGTGTACTGCTTCCTCATGTTCGGGGTCTGGATTCCCGAGTTCAAAATATCAAGTTTGAAGTCCCTGAAGTCCTCTTGTAGCCATCCAAACAATGATTGTTTTCTCTGAGAGGCATAGGTGAAATTAGTGTGACGTTATCATGGCACTACAAAACAAAATCTCTTAGAGAGGAAGTCAGGGTCAAAGTTGGATTGATGGTAGGGTTACCAAAATGTGTGTACCAAAGACTGTTTGTTCACTTTATACGCCTCAGACTTCCAGAACAACTCAGAGTCGTGTCATCTGCAGAAATTCTCAAATGACTCTGCAGTAGTTGGGTGTATCAAAGGTGGACAGGAGTCAGAGAGCAGAAACCTGGTGGCCAGTTTTGCTGGTGCACTGGTGCAGAGGGAAGCACCTACTCCTGAACATGACCAAAACCAAGGAGATGGTCATAGACTTCAGGAGAACAAGGACTGTTTTTGATTCCATTAACATTCTGGAGAATACAAACACCTTGGAGTTCACCTTGATAACAGACTGGACTGGAAATGTAACACTGAGGCTGTTTACAGGAAAGGATAGAGCAGATTCTACTTCCTGTGGAAACTCAAGTCCTTTAATGTGTGCAAAAAGATGTTGCAGATCTTTAATCAGATCACATCTTTAATCAGTTATTGTAAGTACAATTTTCTTTGCTGCAATGTGCTGGGACAGTGGCATCAGAGCCGGCAACCAAAAGAAATTGAACTGATCAGAAAGACTGGCTCTGTTCTGGGAACTACCCTGGAGCCGCTGGGGTGTTGGTGGAGAAGAGGATGCTGCATAAACTGTTGTGAATCATGAAAAACACCTCGCATCCTCTCAACGACCTCCTGGTCGAACAGTGGAGCACTTTCAGGAAGAGACTGATCCAGCTCCACTGTGACAAGGACAGCTACAGAAGATCCTTCCTGTCAGCTGCCACCTCCCTGTACAACCAGTCCCCTATGTGTCAGGACAGAGGGGTCACGCTTCTCCCTAACGGACTAATACAAACACTCTCACCCTGGACTCATACACGTTTCAACATCTATAGTTATTATCCATAACTGCACTACAACTTTACAGTATACTTGCATTTAATTTTGCACTATATGTGCACCCCACTAGGTTACTAGGTAACTAGGTTACTTATCACTGCACAGCATTACACGTTTACATATACAGTAAAATTCTCCCACTTATTTTAAGTTATTGCTGATAAGTATTGTATAGTTTTTTGCTCATTATCTTTGTCTTTTTTGCTCTACGCTGCTGAAACGGTACAAGTAGTTTTTGTGCTAATCCTAACCAAAGCTTAAGCATAGCGCTTGTAGATCAGAGATTCATATGAATAATATCTGTAACAGCTTTATGTGTTTTGGAAGGCACTGAGATATGATATCATCCTGCCATTAGGGGCTCCATAACTGAAAACACAAATCTGAGTTGTTTTAGAGGGCGACGACAAATTACCTGTTTTGCCAGGTTTTGTTTTTTGTTTATTTTTTTGCAGGAAAGAAAATTTTTTTTGTCTATATCTGTCACGGACCTCACCAACACCTAGTTTTCTCATCTGTTTGGGGTTTTCCTGTCATATCACTAACTCTCCTGTCATTTCAGATCCTGCCTCTCCCTCCTGCATTGCCATCACCTCATTCCCCTTACCTGACTTTTCCCCGCCCATCTCCTCACCTGCAGCTCTTTCCCTTATTAGCCCCTCAGTATATATTACCAGCCAATTTTCACTTGTTCCCCGCCAGATTGTCTAGTGTGGTCCACCTAGCTTTCCAGCTGTCTTTGTTCCTGTTCTGCCTGACCTGCCTATGTTCGATCCCACTGGCCTGATTCCTGGACCTTGCTCCTGCCTGCTCCTCATCAGATTTGTTTGCCTGATTGACTGATTTCCTGGCATCTGACCTTTGCCTGCCTGACCAAGTAAACCAAGAACTTTATTGTTACATTGCCTGTCTCAGTGTCATGCTTTTGCGTTCACATCTGCCACTTTCCTTGGCAACATTACAATATCTATATGCAGTACATCATTTTTACTTCTGTATTAGGCCTCAGTGAATATATGAAATGAGACAAAGGAGCCAGGGTTGTAAAAACTGTTTAAAGTCTTTTTGTTGGCCAGACACATATACTATCATCATCATCATCATCATCATCATCATCATCATCATCATAGTCATCATCCATACTTAAAACAAAAATGGCTACCTGAAAAAATAAACTGAATTACACCTACTACATAAAAGCCTGAACAGCTGACAAATTACAGGGGTGTGTTTTTAAAACACTTAAACCTGAGACATACCCCCAAAATAGAGACACATCAAAATGTCATATGTTGCCATATTTGAAAATGTGTCACCTGAACGTCTTTGTATGAGACGCAGCATGGACTACAGTTTTTTGTCTTGTTGCAAGTGGCGCTGTAGTAGGCAACAATCATGGATGTATTAAAAAATATTACTTGATGTATATGACTAGATATCATGTTCTAAGATGGTCATCACATACACATTGTAACACACAGAAGCACATAAAATTACTTTTCTAGTTTCTGAGAAATATTTTGAAATATTAAGTCTATACAGATCAAAAATGTTTAATGCAAAAATCGATACTTGACCCTGTGTCGGTGTCTTGTCAGCAGTCAGTCTGTCTTTTACAATGGAAGTCTATGTTTTCTTCCGCAGAAAAATAGATGAGATTAGATACAAAATTTGTTCCTCATCTCCAGCTACTTCTGCAGCATCAGTAGTGCAATATTCAATCCCAGATAGTCTGTGTTCTTACAAATCTTTGGACTATCCCTCTTGAAACATTGTCTAAGTTGGTGTTGGCTTCTAAACCAACCCCCCACCTCCTCGACTCCCTAGCAGCTAAACTTTTTAAAGATCTCTAGTCATTTCTGGAACCTACAATGCTGAATATTGTTAATTTATCACTTACGACTGGCACTGTGCCCCAGTAGCTTTGAAGCTGCTCAATGGACAAAGGCAGTAGTGTTTCGCCTAGCGTCAGGTTGTATGTTCCATCCACTTCACTCCCCGCTGCAAGGAGACTATTTCGCCAGGAGGCGAACGTGCAGCAGCTCCAGAGATGGACCTTCAGTTAGCGGCTGAAGCAACTCGAATTCAACCTGAGCAAACCCCAGCGCAGTTTCGTATGATGCTCACTTAACAAAATTGTTAAAAACATGGTACCAAAGTACTTCATTAATTATTTTTTTACCAAGACACAATCTTAGCTACTTTACAAGAGGTAGCCTGACTGACATCATAGCTTTTCAATTCAATAGCCTGATGGGCGAAAATACATTTCTCTACAGTGCAGCACTATAGTGGAATAATCTTACCACAAATCTGAAACAGAGTGTTTCACCGAACACATTTAAAGTGGCCTTAAAGAAATGGTTACAGAATACCATGTAGCATATTCAATTTTCAATTTTAATTGTTAACTTTTTATGACCAAGAACAAGAACACAGCTATACCGCCTACTATTCTTAGTTGTATGTTGCTGTCTTGTTGATGTGTTGCTTTATCTTGTGGTGTGTTAAGTGTTATACCAGAGGACCACAATGGAAATAAGGCTTCGGGCTTTACTGTGTTTACATCCTCTGTGATTTGTAATGTAATGACTGCAGTGCAGTGTTAAATGTGTTTTTAATCATCAAATAAAATCAATCAAATTAATCAGTCAACCTCTACTTAACAAACCACACCTTTCACTATGATTTTACCATGTATGATTATACTGTATGTGACAAACTTGAACTTGAACTTGATCTAGGATCTCTGAATAATTATCGACCAGTCCTTAACCTAACATTATTTTCAAAAGTACTAGAGAGAATTGTGTCAGCAACTTTCAGCCCACATATTTAACTAATCTTTGTGAACCTTTTCAATCTGTTTTCACAGCCTGTCACTCCACTGAAACCACACTTACTGAAGTGGTGAAAGATCTTCTGCTTACAGTGGATTCAGATTCCACCTCAGTGCTTCTATTAGGCTACTGGATTTCAGTGTGGCTTTTGACACCATAGATCACTGTATACTCCTAGAGCGACTGAAAAATCTATTTGGCGTTGCTGGCCTGCCTCTCACATGGTTAAAATTTTACTTACTCTGAAAGAACACTGTTCCCTATAATAATACTACATCAATATTTTGTGATGCCTCAGGGTGGTACCTCAGGGCTCTGTTCTTGGCCCTCTGCCTTTCTCTCCTTATATTTCACCTCTTGGCCAAATTATACACAGTCATGGAATTCATTTTCACTGCTATGCTGATGATACTCAGCTGTATGTGAGTGTAAAGGTGGATGATCCCAAATTATAAAATGGTCTGCTTTCTGCCGTGAAAACTTGTGTGTCACTTAATTTCCTGCTCCTAAATTCTGATAAAACTGAGATGCTAGTTATTGGCCGTACTCAAAATAGACACCAGTTTCATCAAGTAACAGTCACCCTCGACAACTGTGTGATTTCTCAAAGTTTGACAGCCAAGAATCTTGGTGTTATGTTTGATCCTACCCCCTCTTTTGAAATCACCATTAAAGAAATCACCAAGACCGTCTTTTTTTCACCTACGCAACATAGCTAAAGTTCTGTCTTTTCTGTCCATAGCTGATGCAGAGACCCTAATTCATGCCTTTGTTTTATCCAGACTTGATTACTGTAATGTTTTGTTGTCAGGCTTACCACATGCTAGTACTAAAAGTATTCATATGGTGCACGAGGCTGCACCATATGAAGACTCTTAACTAAAACAAAAAAATTGTATCATATTACACCAAGTTCAGCCTCTCTTCATTGACTCCCTATCCATGGCAGATCAGTCTTTAAGGAACTTCACACACCCCTTCATACCTTTCTAATCTCCTTAAACCTATACACACACACACACATATATATATATATATATATATAGAGAGAGAGAGAGAGAGAGAGAGAGAGAGATAGAAGTCAGCAGGCTGCCTGGCCTTTTCCTATCATGCCCCGGTCCTCCTGGAATAACCTCCCTGTTAACATCAAACAATCTGACTCTGTTGAGACCTTGAGATCCATACTCCATACTTCATCTTTTTGCCTTAATTTTCAGTTAGTTGCTTATTCTTTGATTACTTCAGGCGTCCAAGCTGTGTAACTCTCCATGGAGAGGACGTTGCATGGCTCTGGTCCTATCTGTGTGGCAGCACCTGGAAGTCGATCAACGTCCTCCCCAATCCATAGTCTTCATATGTTTACAATCCATCTATAATTTTGTCATCCTGATTGTCCATACTGTAATTTTACAACATTGGCCTATTCTGTACACACAACATCTACTGCATTTCAGTCATAGAAGAGGAATCCCTCCTCTGTTGCTCTTCCTGGGGTTTCTTCTGTTTCTTTTCTCCGTTAAAGGGTTCTTTTTCCTTATGCGAATAGAAGGTCTAAGGGGAGAGGACGTCGTTTGCTGTACACATTGTAAAGCACTTTGAGGCAAATTTGTGATATTGGGCTATATAAATAAAATTGACATAATAATATGTCAATTAATTTTTAATTAATAAAATTAACTTGAAATGTAAAATCATTAGAATAATAGGAGAATAATTTCATGCTTTGTTAAAAGTGTATCTGTTCAGGTGCTATACACACGCCCCTTTAAAGCACTTCTAATATACCCGTATTCTTCCAGATTTGTGCATTGTACAGCACACAGAGAGTGATACTGTATGTCCCACTGGGTGGCAGGTGCTGTGCTACAGGGACAACAAACAGCAGAAGCCTTGCATTGTTTGTTCTATTGGCCAACAGCAGAGTTACAAGCAAAGCTACTAAAAATGGGAAATCTATGTGTAAATCTCTTCTTCGTAATCCGTTACTGCAGCAACAAGTTCAGTCTGCCACCAGCTGTGGGCTGAATGAAAACAAGCCAAAGCCATCAAGGCGCCTCATCTGAAATCCTTCCCCAGGATACAACTCACAGAAAAACACAACACAAAAAATAAAAACTCTGTCTTTGTTCCATTGAAATCAATAGGGCTAAGGAATAGAATCTAATAATATATACATGGTGCACCGTTACTGTAAATATAAACTGGATGAAAGGAGAGAAAGTTTGGTTCAGGTCCCCTTTGAGATCACTGTAATTAAACTTAGACCAACAACTTTTAATAAGTCTAGGGCTGAAACACTTGGCAACTTCAATAACAAAAATATAGCCGCAAGCTGCGATTCCGGGGTTCACGCCAACACAGACCATTAGAAGTTGAAAGCTTTTGATCAGGACCTGGTCCAATGTGGTCTAGATGTGAAAAAAGCAGTGAAATCTCCCTTTTTTTGCATTTTCACAAATAGAATAAAGATTTAACACGTCTGAAACTGTTTTAAAGAATCTTCAGCCTCTCTGGGATAATCTAGTCCAGACTTGACCAGTGTAAGTATAGTGGTTTTTGATCAGGACCTGGCCTGATGTGGTCTAGGTGTGAAAAAAGCAGTGAAATATCCATTTTTTTTGCATTTTCACAAATAAAGGTTCTGAGGTCAATAAGAAAACAATTCTACAGTAAAAATATAAATAAATAAATATAAATAAATAAAACTCAGGATTACCATACCCTGTGATGTCCTCTGTCATATTGGAGTATTGGTTTCTTGAGACTTCTTAATGCTGAGCAGGAAGGACCACAACAAATAGGCAGAAATAGCAATACCACTGAAAATCAGTTCACCATGAGTAAGGGAAATAAGAAAAAATACTACAGTTAAACTGATCAAAATTTAGGATTGTAAATCAATTAAAGATTAAAAATCCATTTCATTCTATGATTCATTCTCATTTCATCTTCCCCCTATTTGTTACGTTTCTAAATTCATGAATTGACTTGAAAATCACTGAAAACTCCACCTGTGTCTGCCATTTTTATTTTATAAAATCAAATTTATCCATGCTGCATGCATGATAGCCCTATGGAGCTCGTCATCAGCTAATAAAAAATATGAAAGACAAATTACAATATGCCAATTTTCAAAGATTAAGTTGTGACACTAACAGCAAATTTTACACGGCCACAACATCCGCCCAATGCCATTGTTTCCATTATGACTTAGTGTATATCTGTTCATTACTCTACCAATGTTACACTGAGAACACACTGAATAAGTAATGAATTATGTTACTGCAAACTGCATGCAGAGTTACAGAAGAAGATACATTCCACAACAAATATATGCACTTAACTTTATGTTTAAGTAAGCAGGGCCACTTCGGGGCCTTCGGGCTTGAACCACTAATTATTATAAGTCAAGTGTTTTTGTATGGCCCTTAATCACAGGTAAAATATTAAAGAAAACACCACACAACAAACTCAGAGCCTCAATTAGAACAAGGAAAGGCTCCAAATCATGTGTAGAGAAAAATAAAAACCATAAATGTGAAACTCATGTACACTCAATATTAACTCAATATTCAACCTTTAAAGCAGAAGTAGGTAACTTGTATTAAAATAACGTTTTGTCATATTTGCTAAAACTGTCACTATGTCCTGAACATGAGACAGATAATTATACGACAAAGACAAGTAAACAGAAGAATGAAGAGCAAGCTAAAATGGAAGACTTAGACCGAGCGATGCTGCGGTGAGGGGCTTTGGAGAGCTAGAGCGCAGCGGAGAAAGAGGGGGAGGGAACTAGAAGTTCAAGCTAAGTCCACTTTCTTCTCAATCCTACCGACTTTAACATGTCATATTAACAGTCTTTTCAGTGTGAAATTCCCTCTCTGTTACCACCCGTAACAACAGTGGTCACTCCACCCTATCTCAGCAAGGAAAGACTGTCCATGGAACAAAAAAGGGGCCATTTTGTACAAAAAAGGTTGTAACTTTGGAAGATACCCACTTGATTTATCTAACTCAGACTGCTGAAGCTCAATATTAACTTCGGTTAAACTTTGGAAGATATTTTTGTACAGATCGAGTACTGCAGATTTTGTCTTGCATTACATTCACATTAGGAAAAGATCTTTTAATAGCCAATATGAACAGGAAGAATGATTACAGCAAGCAAAACCTGTTTCAATGTACATATGGACATGTGAGTATTGCACAAAGAAAATGGAGGAGCTACAGTATGCTATAAAGATCAGTATATATTACATACAGTTAGTATGTAGCACATAATTGGGATTTAGCTACTTTCTTTGTCCAGAGTAAATGATCACATGTAGTCATGGCCTATATAATTTCAGAAAAACTTCTATCAATGTGCACAGTTAGTATTCTTTGAGGGAGTTGAGTAAGTGTGTTGTTGATTTACTGCGTAGATATAGGAAACATGATAATAAAGATTTCACTTTGGATTTGACTCTAAATTAGTTAATCTACTCAAATGCTTCTCAGTTTTTTCACAATAATATGACTTGTTATAAATCTAACTGGCTGGAGTATTATCAATGAAAATGGAGTGGGAGGTTGCACATTATATGAAACATGAAACACCTTTGAAGACATAATTTCTAACCAAGTTATTTCTTGACCTTGGGGTTCCACATGTCCCAAAAAATCCGCAGTCAGTAAGCATATAAACTAAAATAAAGCAGTGGCTCACTGCATCTTCACCCAACCAGATGAATAAAAGTAAGGAGCAGTGACAGCAGGCAGGATAACTCGCATAACTTTGATCATGTATTATGAATTCTGGATGTATTATTCATACGGGCGGAGAAGCACAGCTCGAGGATGTGGCCTTTCCCCCCTCTCCCTGGTGCCTACACGAGTTAATCCAGCTTTGTTTTCTCTCCACTGCCTCATCTCCACCTGCAGATCAGAAAATCTCTCCACTTTCCCCCCTGAGGCCTCATGCTCTCCACCTATCCACCAACTGGGGGGTCTGCAAGGGCTGAGCACAGATTCACTGCAGAGGAGCAACTATTGGTTAAGCAGCAGACAGTAGTATAACTAAATACATTTACTCAAGTACTGTTCTTAAGTACAATTTTGACAGTTTGTCAAGTCAATTTTATTTATATAGCCCAATATCACAAATCACAATTCACCTCAAGGGGCTTCACAATCTGCACAGCATATGACACCCCCTGTCCTTAGACCCTGGAATCAGATAAGGAAAAACTCCCCCCAAAAAACCCTTTAACTGGAAAAAAAAAGAAAGAAAAAAAATCAGGAAGAGCAACAGAGGATCCCTCTCCCAGGACAGACATGCTATAGATGTCATGTGTACAGAATAAATCAACAACAAAATCACAGTGTATACAATTTTGATGACAGAAATGTAGACTGTAGAACACAAGTGAAGAGTATGGATCCAGGAGGACATCGAGCAACTTCAGGGATTGCCCGAATAGGTAGGACCTGATCCACACCACCTCCTCTCCATCATGGAGACCTAGAAAGAGGACAGGCCACACAAACACATAATAGATATGAGAGACAAACAAACACATGGTGGGAGAGAGAGACATGGTAAAATGTAAACCAGGGAAAGAAGAGGAGAGGCTGAATCTCCTGGGTGACAGTCTGGAGAGTTCCAGAGAAAACGGGCACGATAGGAAAGGCCCTGCAGCCAGCTGACTACTTCTTAACTCTGGGAACAGACAGTAGTAGCCCACTATTCTGAGAGCACAGGATGAAATATAAGGTTAAATGAGATCAGATAGATAAGAAGGGGCGAGCCCATTTACAATTTTATAAGTCATCAGAAGCACCATAAAGTCTGATCTGACATGGACAGGGAGCCAGTGAAGTGAAGCTAAAATTGGTGTAATATGGTAAAATGTTCTAGTTTTAGTTCAAATATAGCTGCAACATTCTGAACCATTAAAAACTTTTAGTGCTTGTGCGCAGCAGACCAAATAACAAACCGTTACAGTAATCCAGTCTGGATGAAACAAAGGCATGAGTTAGGATCTCTGCATCAGCCAAAGACAGAAAGGACCTAATTTTAGCGATGTGAAGTGGAAAAAAGCAATCTTGGTATTACGTTTGATCCTTTGCTCTCTTTTGATCAGCACATAAAAAAAATCACTGAGATTCTTAGCTGTTAGACTTTGAGAAATCACGCAGTTCTTAAGAGTTACAGTTACAGTCCTCAGTTCCTGTGCTGCAGCAGTCTCCTCTGGCTGTGCTTCTGCAGCCTCCTGTTTCCCTGGCTCCACCGGCCTCCTGCTCTGCACTCCAGCAGTCTGCCTGTCCTGCACCCTTCCCTGACCCTCAGCCGTTGATTGCTGCTGAGGCCTGCCCTGCTTTCCAGTCACCGGCAACTGGACAGCAGGACTGGAGGTCAGCGACAGGACAGAGGTGATCCGCTGTCACTGCCAGCCTCCAGAGGGGTTCCACCTTTGCTGCTGGTCTCCTAGCCATCCTCTAGAGTGGCTCCACCCATCTGGTCATCCCCCAGGCTGTCCTCCTGAAGGCTCCTGCTCTGCCTCCGCCCTGCTCCCAGACCGTCCACCTGAGGTCCCCGGCTCCATCTCCGCCCTGCCCCTAGGCTGTCCACCTGAGGTCCCCGCTCCACCCCTGTCCAGCCCCCAGGCAGTCAGCCTGAGGTCTGATGATGATTATGATGATGATGATGAACAATTTTACCATTTTCATTGAGAAATGAGTGAACCTTTACTGATTTCGCTGATCACGTGACCCATAGCAGGGACAGACTGGGAATGAAAAATGGCCCTGGACTTTTTGACACCACAACCCACACCAAAATGTATATAAACGAGATTAATGAACAATATTTGTAACAATAACTTCAGTAAAACAGATGTTAAATAGAACAAGGAAATGTGTAGCTCTTAGGAGGAGCGTAGATGCAACCTAATATTACAACATTAAATAAAAGGTATGTTAGTAACTTCAAAAAATTTCAAATAATAGTATCATGTTTACCACTATTATAATATAAATCCAATTGGGCAATACAGCAGTTTAAAGGTGTCATCTACGATTCTGGAGAAAGCTTGTTGATATTTGAACTCAACAGGTAAACAAATACACCACTCTCTTCAGTGCTCCTTCGAACTTGCACGAGTGCACAGCATTAGTTTGTCCTGTGTAGGAGCATGAGTTGTGACATATTATACCGAAGTGTTTCGTGGAAACGCGGCTAAAGCATCGGTATTTGACGACCTGGGTTGGTGGCTCTACCAGAACTGTTTGTTTCCCGTTCACAGAGCCAGGGCTACGTATGAACTTCTTTTTCAGTGCACACACAGAATGGAAAGCTAGCAGACTGGAGGAGATATTCTCTGAATTTGACAAAAAGTGTATTGGATTAGAACCATAGACTACACCTTTAAGAAATACACAGCCAACGTTTATCATTTTTTGTCGGTTTTGTTCCTTCATTAAATCCTTGTGCATGAAAAATTGTCTACATTGGTGGTTAGTCTCTAATTTATTGCGAAGTACTAACTTGTCAATAATCATAACCATTCCCGCATTACAATGACTTAAACATTTCTAAAGTTTGCTGTGACACATCAACCTTTTGTTAATGTCTTGCCCCATCCAGGCTGTGATTGATCAGTTCATGAAAAGCAACATTGACGTGCACATTGACTTTATGAAAAATTGAACATGTTTTAACAAAAGGCACCCAATATAACTAAATAGCCAGCTAGCCAAACCCAAACCCTGCTTATCTTATCCTAAATGTCTTCTTCCTTACCGCTTCATCTGCAAAACCTTTAATAAAAGTTGAACTGGTGTCGCTGGCCTCAATGGGCTGCTCTCTTTGCTGCCAGTGCCTTCAGGCTCACTAGGCTAAGATGACTGACTAGTAACGGCGGCAAAAGAATATTTTTTATTTTAAAACATTTGGTTGCATCAGCCTCAAGGGACTTCAACCTCTTTCAGCTTTTCAGCACCACCTTTACGTTTTTTAAGAACTCATAGAAGGAACAAACTGACTTTACAATGCAGAGTTGAAATGTACATTCATTTATGTTATGTGCAATTAACCATATAGGAAAAATAGGAAGCTTTGTTTTAACATGCTGATTTTGGTGCAGGGACAACAGACCCTGAACCAACAGGAGCAGTTTACACGGATCCGTTACAAAAATTCAGCCCATGTGCTTAAAGGAGACAGAAACAGCACAACATTTGTGTAACAAGTGAATTGATTATAACAAGAGAAAATGTAAGTTGAAATGCAAAACTCTGCTTGACACAGAGAGAGTGTGTGTGCTATAGGCGGGTGCTGGACCTCTTCATTTTGCCCTGAAGCCGCCAAGCCAGAGCCTGGAAACCACCCGGAACAGCTGAAACCCTGAGCTGTATAGAACGTGCTGAAGGCCCTCATCCAGCCAGCTTTGAAAGAAGGAACTTTTTCAGAAAACTCTGGCAAACGCTGCCACCGCATCTCCATTACACTAAGCCAAGTGGGGGTGACCGATTGGGCGGTTGTGTTGAGCGCACCTGAGAGCTCCACATGAGCGAGAGAGAAAGAGACATATCAGCTGGCCAAAACGCGATGTAGAACAGAGCGCAACAGAGAATGCCAGAGAGCTGGCCCACATAAGAAAAGGGAACTGCTTCTCCTCCCCCCTCCAGAGCAACTTCTCCCCTTGCACCACCACATGAAACTTTACTTTTCCTGTGCTTGGGGGTTGATGCTATAGATTATTAAGAGTAATTAAGAAGCGTTGGGTCATGAGTAGGATCTCCCATCAATACAATAATGGCATTAAATTGCTTCAAGTATTTTCCCTTGTGCTTCCCAAGCTGCTGAATGGTGCATTAAGGTGAATTCACTGGTTAATGACTGAATGACTCATTCAGTCATTAATTGTTTGTTGCTGTATTGATGGCTTTATTCACTCATTTATCAATTGTTCATCGCTGTATTTATTGCATTCATCCATTGCTGCATTTATTCACTCATTTGTACTCATTTCAAGCGTGTGAACACCAAGAAAGCCCCAGGACCAGACACTATCAGTGGGTGGGCGCTCAAACTATGTGCTGACCAACTACTGCCGGTGTTCACAATGATAGTCAACCTGTCCCTGGCTCAGTCTGCCATACCCATATGCTTCAAGAAGTCCACCATCATTGATGTCACGGATGTTGTAGTCGTTCAAATTTTCTAGAAAAGTGATTTCTCGTCTCAATCCTACTGACTGCAGCTTTGCCACCAGAGCACCCCAGGGCTGGGTACACTTTCGACTCCAACACCATCATCAAGTTTGCTGATGACACAGCTGCGGTGGGCCTGATTACAGATAACAATGAAAATGCTTACCTGAAGGATGTAGAGGACCTGACTCGCTGGTGTCAGGAGAACAACCTCCTTCTGAACATCAGCAAGACTAAGGAGCTGATGGTGGATCAACGGGTTCTCGGTGGGGAGGGCGGACAGCTTCAAGTACCCTGGTGTCCACATCACCAAGGGCCTGACCTGGGCGCTGCATACTGTCTCACTGGCTTGCCTTTCTCACCACTGTTAAAAAATTCTGGGTATCCCCTCAAATACTGAACAATTTCTACTCCTGCACCATCAAGAGCATCCTGACAGGGAACATCACTGCCTGGTACGGAAACAGCACCAAACAGGACCGCAAGGCCCTGCAAAGAGTGGTTTGTTCGGCTGAATAGGCAGTGCTCTACCCTGCCTAAAGGATATTTACACCAGGCAGTGCAAGAATAAGGCTAGGAGAATCATTAAGGATACCAACCACCCAGATAACGGCCTTTTCTCCCTGCTGCGGTCAGGAAGAATGTACCGGATACACCAGGCCAGCACTGTGAGGCTCAGGAAAAGCTTCTACCCTCAGTGACCAGTGACCTCATTTAGGATCCTAGTGGCCTAAGACTGCCTTCCCCAATCATACAAATATATTTATTACTATTACTATTCTATTTAAACTCTTTTTAATGCACAAGTTAAAGGAAGTGGTGGGATTACATTTCTTTGTGATTGTACCTTATATGATTACATGTGACAAATAAACTTGATTGATTGATTTAAGGCATTATTGCTACTAAGTTAAGACTTAAGAGCATGGAGGAACAGAATTAAATTAATTAATAAAGAGGGGGAGGCTTGAAATCTACAATTCTCTGCAGTTGTTTTTGCAGATTTGGACTACTTGAGAGCATGAGACGGTGCTTACACACCTGAGTATTAAGCAAGCACAAAACAAATTTGAGAGGTAACCAATCTGCAAGTCAAGAGTTGAGAGTGGTCAGGGACGACATAGAACAAATTAAGAGCAATCAAGGACACAATCACGAGTGTCAACCACGATTTCAGCCATATAATGTTTAATACATTGTTATAAAAATATCAACTATAGCTGCTTTAAAATTTTCATTAAATGAAACCCTATTTTTGATGTTACTTTTGGTTGCATTTTTCAGCAATAGCCATTAAATATATTTTTACATTCTATAATTACTTAATATAACAGTTACTGGCGTACCATATGAGAATGAAATTGCATACCTAAGGAAATGATGCACACATGTACTGGACGTGAAACAAAATCTGGTAGATGTGCACATTCCACATGTAATGCGGAAATAATGAGACATAACAAGTCCTCTCAGTCCATGGTTTGTTTGGCTGCACTGAATAGCTGCTCAAGTTATGTTTGTTGATCCCAGTGATCAACAGTGGTCATTTCGAACAGAACTCTGGAACCTGTATTATTAAAACCTACTGTTACCTGCTACTTGTAACCACAGGTGTCCCCAAATCAACCAGGACTGAAATCTGAAGGATTATAACTTTAAACAGCGATGGATCAGTGGAGGATCTTAGGTGTAAACGAATGAATGAAGTGGTAGTTGTGAAGACAAAGGCAGTTTGATTTGACTTTATTGGTTGGGCTTTGTGGTTACAGCTCTCTAGTGGCATATTTCCAGCAAGTTCAAGGGCCAATTTTATACCATCTTTTAGGACTTCAGTAGACTTGATACCTGATATCAGTATGTGATCTGTATCTGAATATGTTATCTGGATATTGACATCTCACTATCCAAATTAGTTAGGCAGAGCTTGCAGACAGAAAGTACAAGGCAAGGGGCATGTGACAGATGGAGACAACTGAAGGCATCTATTAACTACTTTTCGGCAACCTCGTTAACTAGGCCAATGTTACTTATAGTGTAAGATGATGGTTTATATAAATGAATCTTTAACACCAAATCTTTAAACTAAACTGACTATACTGAATCACCATTGTGACTGACAGAACCAGTAACTTTTAGCAGTGGAGCCTTTCACTGGTGACTGAGAGCACTGTTGTCAGTTCAGCTGTGATACGCAGTATGCTACTTCCCCATTAAAAGCCACAGAAACAATCATGATGTGATATCACAAATAGTTACCTTCTGAGAGACTGACCTTACAAACTGTGTTTTTATAGGCCTTGCTATTTTGTACTGAACTGAACCTAACAACGTGAACCAGCAACAGACTGAATGGTATGTGTTCACTTACTGCTGTACGCACTGATGTGCACTTGAACAGTGATGTGACAGCTTGTCTTAGAAAAAAACTGAACAAACTACATAGTCAGTAACTAAAAATCTCTGAACTGAACAAAATTATTTGAATCAGCAAAGTGATTCCCAATATACACCCTTGAGAGTCGCCAGAAGTGATGCAGCCGTGGGGGCTCACTTATTTTTTTCTTTGTAAAGGAAGGGCTTGTCTCTGTAGCCTGTTGACAGGCAGCTTGAGAAAGCAGGAATTCAAGGTGCATTCAAGGTGACCTTTTAACTTGCTGGGCTGATTTTTTCCTTAAGAGTGTGACCAAAATGTACAGAGGTCATGCACATCTCACTAATATTCAGTCACAGTGTCAGTATACCTCATGATGTGGTCTGGCTGATCTGATATTCTAATTGCAATTTGTTCTGCATGAATTTACACCTGCATTAACATGTGTTTCTCCTTGTATTACAATTATAACAAGTGGAAATTGGGTATAAGTGAGGAAAAATCTGACACTAACATTCATTTTAGGGTATGAGCTGTTAAGGCGCAATTGAAAAAAAAACACCATCAAAGAGCACCAAATCAGTGTTTTGTGGTTACAAATCTGTCCCTATATACTCTTAACTTTGGAGTTGAAGGACCAACAGCTGGATTTAGTTTTGTAACTGATAAATAGTTATCATTAATTGTCACAACAAATGCCTCTGCTCTGTTTTAGCTCATTCTTCCTCTTTGTCCCTTCCTTCAGTCACGTCTCTCCTCCCCTATGCCCATTCATTTCATTGCCATTCTCCTTCCATCTACCAGATGCCCTCAGAGTTTTCTCTTTTAAGTCTGCCACTCCCATCTCCCCTGCAATCACCTCGTTCCCCTCACCTGGGCTTCCCTGCCCATCTCCCTACCTGCACCTCATTCCCTCATCAGCCACTCACATATACCAGCCCAGATCCATTGTTCCTCTGTCAGAGTGTTAAAGTTGCCATGTGCTTAATGCTTATTTTTTTTCTAGACCTTGCCTGAACTTTTTGGACTTCCTACCTGCCCCTTTGGATTTGTTTGCCTCTTCGGACTGCCTTCCTGGCTTTGACCCTTGCCTGCCTCATGATTCTGTACGCGTGTATACCCTTAATTCTCCATTAAATCAGTGAACTGATCCCGTCTGCCTCGACTGCCCCATTCGCACCAGCTGTGACATTAATAATCTTCCATAATTACAAAGTATTTCTGACTAACAGGCTTGACAATAATGATTTAAGGAAGCTTTACCTCTCTCTCCTATCTAACAACAAAAGTTCCACATCAGTTATACTCATGATTCTGGGCTTGCATGCTCAAATCTTGTCAGTTATCTTGTAATGGTAAGAGAGGGCCAGTCTTGAGAACATCCTCCTCTGATGTAGTTAGTTCCATTATACATAATGTATCAGATCACTCATTAGGTCTGCTCCTGCAGCTTGTCGGATAAGTGATGGAGAAGCTTCTCCTTCCCCCTCCAGAGTAACTTCTCCCCTGGCCATCTGAACCACCAGGTGAAACTTTACTTTTCTGTGTGCTTGGGGTTGATGCTATAGATTACTGAAATAATTAAGCAGCATTAGACCATAAGTAGGATCTCCCATCACTATAGTAATAATATGGAATTGCTATAGAGTATTTTACTTGTGCTTCCAAACAACCTCTCAGCTGCTGAACAGTGCATTAAGGTGATTTCACTGCTTAGTCTTAAAGTTTTGTCCACTTAGTGGTCTCTGTGTTTCCACCGGTTAATGCATAAAGATATCATTTCACTGTGCTATCTGGTGTAAAACGGTCCTCATTAATAAATTGTTCATCACTGTATTCTCCGCATTTATTCATGGTTGCATTTATCCATTCATTTGTATGTTTAGTAGTTATTAGGTGTGTGTGTGCACGGTTTAGTAGTTTAATAAACCTTTCATTTTTTAAGAACTTGGACCTTGTTTGTGTATGAAGTATTATAGTCACTGTACATGACTTCAAGAACTCTCTTTCAACCTTTAGACAGAGCTGAAATTAACTGGCTATCTTTCTCCCTTTTTTCAAGGGTGGTGCCTTGAGGTGGATTTAATGCAAGTTAAAAATGCTGAGTTGAGTTTGGTCAGTCTACTTCAATTTTGTACCAGTTATTATCATTACGTATTTTGGTATCCTTTAAGCCATTCTTTCTACACTGATAAAAAACTGAACTGATTTGAAAGAAGATTGAAAGATTGTTGATAGTGAAGACAACATTAAGCTAAGAACACAGTTGTCTTCTCCTTTTCAGCACACATCTAACAAAGCCATCTCCACTGCAAACCGTGTGCTCCCTGAGACCCCTGCTCTCGGCCACAGTTCATTCACTGTGCAACAAAAAAAAAAAATACAATAAGGCCTGATCACATACAATGCATCTGTTTAGTGTTGTGGTAGTGATATCAACAGGTGAAATCCAATAATATTCTATAAATGAAAACTTGCGCCACAGGTATCTATACTGGAACTGCAGTTAACCACTTGTGTCAAGTATAAACCCAGCTTCACTTACTCACAAAACTGTGGTGTGTTTTAATGGAACACAATTGGTAGATTTGGCAGCTGTCAATCTGGGAGCAAACATCTGGCCTCATTTCATTGTCATATTTTTTTTTGGTTTCACTGACTACTACATGACTCAAGAACACACCTGTGCACAAAGTATTCTGATAATCTGTCTTTTCCCGGTTTGGGTCATATTATGATATTATGATATTAAAGTATTCACATTTCTGTATACATGATTCCTGTGCAGTGATATGAACGAATGAACTGGATGGTCAAAAAAAAGCACCAGCTAGTGCTTGCAATTAATGATATAACAGTGCAGATTTAGCATGCATGCATGCATGCATGCATGTTCAACCCAGCATTAGGCGTATAGTTGGACATCAGTGTGACAGATAGAAATGTAGATTAGGTGTCTGAAAGTGTTTCAGCTGGTGGTGCCCTCAGTTTCCACCTTGCTCGCCTATGCCTAAAAATAGCCCTTTATACCACACTAACACATTTACTGTCATGTAAAAATCTGATGGACTGAAAGTAGTTGAGCTTTGGCCAGCAATCTGTTTAGCAGCTGTGTGAAAACCAAACATTAGGGTTCTTTCTGCCATTTTCCAAAGACATGAGTCCTGCATAGTAATAAGGTTAACTAGTCGGCAAGAGATCAGAATGTTTCCAGCAATCCCACGCATGTCTGTCCATTTTGAAAACTCCTTTAAACTGTTGCCCAGTTGCAGCAGCTGTACACATCATGTAAGCTGCTGTACACACACACAAACACGACTCCAGAATTGGGTCATACAGCAGCTATTCAAAGAATTCACTTCCTAGCTCTGCCTCTGTCGATCGATATCAACACCATCAACATGAACTCCACAAACACAACTGCATTGAAATACAATGAGTGTTTAATGTGAGAGGAAGAACGAGCAATGAAGAGGAGGAGAGAGAGGGATGTATCAGTATGTTAAAGGAAGGGGAAAAGATGAGACAAGGATAAAGGGAACAAGGATGGAGGGAAGAGGGTGGGGGAGAAGGGAAAATAAGAATAAAGGGGTGGAAAGAATAGATGGAAAGGGAGTTGATTGGGTCCTATTGAAGTTAATCCCCATCTAGCAAGCAGCCAGCCTCCCAGCCCCACAATTACAGGCAGCTGTAGCTTCAACCATCATCTTGATATTCACTAACCGTCCTATAAACACATTCATTAAACTGATGGATCCACCTTTATGCCCAGCATTTGCATTCTCCTCAAAGATGATGTTTACTGCCATTTGAGGGAATGGATCTAATGGTGGAAGTGCTGCTGCATTAGGCCCCC
>NTHP01000929.1:66396-83734 GCA_003416845.1 Oplegnathus fasciatus | reverse complement strand
AAAAAAAAAAAAAAGAATCCGCACCCATCCAGGGATTCACAGAAACGACACCAAAAGTAACTCATAAAATTTCTCTTTATGCAGATGACATCTTGCTTTACATTTCTAAGCCACGTACTAGCTTACCTTACATCTTAGCTCTAATAAATGAATTTGGCGTATTCTCAGGATATTGTATAAACTGGAACAAGAGTGAACTGATGCCTTTAAATGTTCAAGACTCCACATGGCTTGAGCAGTCACCCTTTAAGATCAAGTTGGAGAGGTTTATATACTTGGGAATTGAGGTTACCAAGAAATACTACTAATTACGGGGTGCAAATTTTACTCCTTTGATTGCCAAATTATCAAATATATTCAATTGCCCATTTCCTTGCTAGGTAGAATGCCATAAAAATATCTTTCTTCCACAAATTCTATATATTTTCCAAAGTGTTCCAGTATTTGTCTCTAAAGATTAAAAAAAAATTCGGACTCTATTATACTACCCCCTTTAGCACTACAAAAGTCACAGAATAAGTAAACAACATCTTTGTAAATACAAGTCAGGTGGTCTGGCCCTGCCAAATTTTTTGCTGTACTACTGGGCAACCAGTCTAAGAACGGTCAAGTTTTGGCTAGATGAAGCTCAAGAAGTTCATTGGTTAAAATTGAAGAGAGAGGGCTGTGCGCTCTTGGACATTACCGCCATTACACTGTCACCAGTGCCAATAACCTAAATATTTATTGCTGTATATGGAAACAGGTGAAGAGATCCTTAGCTTAGGGGCACTCTTTTTTTTCATGTATTCCTTTAGCTCTCAGTAGCAACTGCTTCATGAGCTTCTTTAATAATAAAATTCTAAATATTAGAGACAAAATTCATCACCTCCTGCCCTCAATCGGGACCGAAACAGCGGTAAAACCTGATATATATTTGGACTACTTTTCTCCCATTGACCTTCACCAACTAACTTCAACGATTTCTTCATCTAAACCATCAACCTGCCTCTTAGACCCTATCCCAACTAGACTGCTTAAAGAAGTTTTACCCTTAGTTAGCACTTCTTTATTAGATACGATCAATCTGTCTTTATTAACAGGCCATGTACCACAGTCCTTTAAAGTAGCTGTAAATAAACCTCTTCTTAAAAAGCCTAATCTTGATCCAGGGGTTCTAGCCAACTATAGACCGATCTCGAACTTTCCCTTTCTCTCTAAGATCCTTGAGAAAGCAGTCGCCAAGCAGTTGTGTGACTTTTTGCATAACAATAGTTTATTTGAGAACTTTCAGTCAGGATTCAGAGCGCATCATAGCAGAGAGACAGCACTGGTGAAAGTTACAAATGACCTCCTAATTGCATCAGANTCGTATCTGAAAGAGCTCATAGTTCCATATTACCCCACTAGAACACTGCGCTCTCAGAATGCAGGGTTACTTGAGGTTGCTTGAGGTTGCTGCTGCATTCCTGTCTGCCTGCCTGTCTCCTCTCTGTCTCCTCTCTCTCTGTCTCTCTCTCTCTCAACCCAACCGGTCAAGGCAGATGGCCGCCCACCTAGAGCCCGGCTTTGCTCGAGGTTTCTGCCTCTTAAAAGGAAGTTTTTCCTTGCCACTGTCGCCAAGTGCTTGCTCATGGTGGGAATAGTTGGGTCTCTGTAAATAACATTATTAAGAGTATGGTCTAGACCTGCTCTATATGTAAAGTGTCATGAGATGACTTTTGTTGTGATTTGGCGCTATATAAATAAAATTGAATCGAATTGAATTGAATTTTTTTGTTGCCTTTGTCAAACAATCCCGCTTTCCCTGCATCCGTGAAGGGAACTGCCTTTTTTACAATGGAAATTCAGTAGGGGATTTGTACGTAAACAACACTTTTGCCAGTTTTCAGCAGCTCCAGGAAAAGTACAACTTACTAATATATCCAATTTCTTCAAGTACCTACAAATAAGAAATTATATCAAACAAACTGGATCTTTGCCTAAGTCTATTTCCACCACTAAAGAGGTGATAGCTTTCTTATACGATAAACTACAAAGCCTGAGCTCTCCTTCCACAGAAACCATCAAACAAGCGTGGGAAAAACAACCGAGTGGGGAGATATCTGGAGACATCTGGGATGAAAGTCTACATTATGTGCATACATGCTTTATAAATGCCAGACAATGCTTAATTCAATTTAAGGTGCTGCATAGGCTGTATTACTCAAAAAGTGAACTTCACAGCACTTTTCCTGCGGTATCATCACAGTGCGATGAGTGAAATTCTGCTGAGGGCATTTTGTTACATAGTTTGGAAAAGATGCTGAAAATGTCTCCCAGTATTTGGTCACCTTTGGACAGCAGGCCAAAGAAATATCCACTACCATACCGCCAGACTACAGAGCAGCTTCTTTCCTCAGGGTGTGAGACTCAACTCCACCTCATCCTTTGCACTCCACCATAAATGAATGACATGGAACTTTCTGTTATGCTGGTTTGTCCCATTACCATACCAATACCTTTTGCACTACCCTCATTACCACAATAACAAAGTCACAATAACTTCCGCATTGGCTTCCACTTTTAGCCATGGTGGCACAGTTTAGGACAAAAATACTTCCTGTCCTAGCCCCCTTTTAACTCTTGGCTGTGCAAGTTCAGCCATGGCTGTGTTGCTGTGTTTAGATCACGGTTTATATCATGCTGTGACAGATGTTTTGTACTTGTACAGACATTGGATTTGAACATTCTTTCATCACAACTTTAGATGATAATATGTCAATGATGTTGATGGTGAAGAATGAAGACGTTCTTTTATTCACATTTGCTTGGGCCGTTCAATATAACAAAAAAATTGTAGATATTCTGCGCCACTATATATACACCGTGGTGTATATACAGTATATCCATTTAATATCTCTGGGTGCATGAGGCCATGTTGCAAATCAATGAGCAGTATTGCAACATTGGATTTTTAGGATTTTTTGCATCATTGTGGTGGGGTACACTTACTTTGACAGGTATTTATTCTTTCCATAAACAGTTTCTTAATTGATATTACTTAAAATTTACTATATCACTATATACAGTTTTATCGCAATATAAATCACATATACTATGAGTATGTTATCCATATTAGACTTGGGCAGTCATCTACAGTATATTTTCAATTGCCAATACCCTTTATGATCGGGCAGTGGGAGGACAGCGAGAGCAGGGGACACTGACTACTCACCACAGTGTAGCATGACAGCACTGTCTCAGTTTGATTAAACTGACGTGGACTGTAGACACGTTGGAACAACTTCCAAAAGTGCAGTACTCCAAAATAACCAGCAGCAATAAGAGACTGAAATCTTACCTGCAGTTTAAGATCAAATAATTTCCATGTCAAATCAAGTTTTTTATAAATAACTTCAGGTTTCTACTTAAACTGTAAAATGTACTCTATGGCAAATATTAATGGGATTTGTCCAGTGTCTAGTCTTTGAAAGGAAATTAACTGACACCCACAGATTTCTTTTATTGTTGTTTTTCTGTTGAACGGTTACTATTACTCAACCTCAAGGAAGGCAGCCAACTGTAGGACTAAATCTAAGCAGAAAAAAAACAATATAAATAAAGACTGAATGAATCCAGGACATGATATCTCCTGCAGAAGAAATGAGCTTTAAATATTAAAGCAGTCTTACTATCATCAACCCTCTGCTCCCATGCTTTGGCAGGTATCCACTGTTATCACTGCTGAGGAGGAAATTATAGCTCTATCATCTGGCCCAGAAACTGTGTCAGCCCACCCCAACTACGACCCCCACCAGCCAAACCCCTACTCCAAACCAGCCTCTTTTCATCTTTATTATACAGGTTGGGAGTTCTCAGTACAACTCCAGCATATTAAAACTGGGTGATAATTTTTTCTGCCTTTCTCAAAGTTAAAGTGGGTCAACATCAGCAGTCCAGTCCAGATCACCTCAGTTTCCTCAAGACATTTCCAAGACCTGGTCCAGTCCAGCTTGGGTCATGAGCTGGTCCAAATGGGATCAAGACCTAGTCATGACCAGACCAAAGCAAACTAAGTTTATTCACGATTCAAGAGGAAGACCAAAATAGGCATGGTTTTTTTTGTAATGCGTAAAATGACACCTGTGTAGTTTCTGTAGATCTGTCTGCAGGAGCTGTGGATTAATGCACTCTAGCATTTAACTAATCCATACAGGACCTGACTGAACAATGCATAGAAATGTAAAGCCCTTACATGGAAAGCTTAAAATCCCTTTAATTATGTAGTGATGAGTAAAAAATAAACCAAACATCAATAAATTTACTCAATTAAGAACTATTTTATCTTTTGAACTTCCAGTTCTTCCTATTCAGGGTCATGAAGGGTTGGATCATTGTTGTTCTGATATACTTGTTCTTGTGGGGAAACTTGTCTTGAGCTTCACTACACTGTAGATCATTATAAAAAGTTCTGCAAGTAAATATGCAGCCAGCTCATACACCATATCCCAGTATGCATTCACACACTGAGTCTGAACTTATACTAACCCCTTCCTCAGTTTACAATCAGGAAGTTGGACTATTGACTTAAACAAATGATGGACAACTGGAAAACAGTGTACCAGAGCAATACTAAATATATCCATATAACTTGTATTTCACTATCCTACTTACAACACAACCTACGTGTAGCGATTAACAGTATTCCCAGGCTGGGAGTTTGCCTGTTTTCTATTTATAACACCCTGCAGTGGCGGGTTACATTGTCAGTACAGTTAAGTGAAGAATGTATTTATATATCAGCCCTGTATCCCTAGGAATTATGCCCATGATTCCGCATCTGATCATTTATGTCCAGTACCAACATTCAGTGCCAATATAGGAAGTATAGTGTGCCCTTTATGTAGTACGGTGGAAAGGAAGGGTGTGGATGGGCGTGTAGCATGTAAGACTTCATGCAAAAGACCAGAGTTCGTGTCCTGTCACAGACCTGCAATAAATGTACACCTTTTTATTAACTATAGTCTTTCCCTAACCTCAATCCAACAAGTCCTCCAAATTAAAGGCAAAATATGTTGATCATCATTTCTCCCCAGAACAACATTACTTGGTTCGGGTTAGCAAAGATTTTAAACTAGTTAGTTAAAAGACACCAACGTTGAGTGTCGGTAGGAAACAGGAAAACAGCCTCCCCGAACCTTCTCCCTCTGCAGATTTCATGGCTCTATAACAATGTCACCCTATTTTCTTGTTTGCTCCTGACAGACAGGAGTCATAATTACTACAGGCACTTAGAGAGCTTTGCCAGAACCTCTTTCCCTAACATTGACCATATCGTAGTTGCAAAAGAACAACAATACAAAGAAATTGTAGAAAGAAAGAATTGTAAAAATATTGTCATTGAGGGGGGGCTCTGTATGCCTCTGTGTGTCATTTAGACAGGGTAAGCAAGACCTCAAGGGAGATTTCTCTGTTGCTTTCTCTCTCGCCAATTAAACTGAGCAGGGTTTTTTTTCTCCTCTAATAGGAGTGGATGATTAACAGTGCAGGCAGGAGGGAGCCTCCAAAGCCACAACAGACAACCACAGCAGCTCAGCAGAGTTGTTGCGTGTTTATGTCCTCCTTACACAACCAACCAATGTGATATTGTGCCATAAAGCATCTTCTTGAATCCAGAGATAGGATGGACAGAAAAAGTGAGCATTAAAGGGTTTGTTAGGTTGGGGAGATTGGCCCAGTAGGGGAATAAAGAGAACTCCATCCTCCTACTGACGCTTTGTATTTGTTGTATTGTGTGTGGGAAACAGACATAGACAGACATGCTGTGACCATATTGGGCCATCCTTTCCTTAATATATTAGCTCATTTAAATTCAATTTAAGTCATCTACTTTTCTAAACTGCTTATCCTGTTTAGGGTTGCAGGAGTCTGGACTGTAGGCTGCAGAATTGAATTCTTCCCAGCCACTTTGCTTTTTCTTTACATATATTTTAAGACAACAGGTAGAAGACGTGTATGTAGAGGCCTGAACTGAGCAGCCCCTTTAGCAGCAAGCACCCATCCTACTGACATGCTCACTGAAGCCCTTCCTGCTACTCTACAGATAACCCTTTGTTCTGACCTCCCTGTGGAGACGACAACCAAGAGGAGAATTATGTTTCTTTACCAATGATACAATAAAAAACTTTTTTAACTTTATAATCTTGGCGTTCTGTTCCACTGTGACCTGACCTAAGTTCTCTTTCCAGTATACACTCAATAAAGCAAACAGTAGCATTTCTTTTGACTTTTGACCCAGGTAAATGCTGCAGGCAACATCTTTTGATGAGACATAAAAATGTTTTATTATTGATCAGTAATACTTTTGGTGATGATTATTTCAACAATGCAGTGCTGTTTTCAAGTTAAGTTACTAAGCTATAGCCAGCTATATAAGCTATACTGTGTTTTAAAAATAATTCCTGTGCATACTATACTAGTACTATATAAATAGTTCATAACTGAAGTGTATGGCTTATGGACATCATGGAGACAGAACAAATTCAAGCTCTTTTGAGAGTTACTGAATTAAATTGATGAATTATATTGATAAAAATATTATTGGTTTTATTGGTTTCATCAATAAACATGACACAGAAAACAAACTGTAACAACATCTCACTGTGTCTTAAATTGCATTTTCCTCTTTCCTCTCTCATCCAATTAATGTCTACAAATCATCATCATCACCTGGATAAGGAAGAATATGTAACCTTTTAATTTACAGGCTTTTAGTTATGTAGTAATTGCAAGAAATGATTAAGCAACACCTATGTAAAATTCATGTAATAAGACTTTGCTGAGTAATTACTGAGTAAAATTAGGAAAGAATTAAGTTTTGTTTCTTTGTTTATTTATAAGGGACAGTGTACATAAACTGACTTTGACATTCAACATCGATATACTGTAAATGTGCAGGGGATGTGTTTCCTGGAGGTGATGTCCAGGAGTTTACCTAAGTGGCTTAAAGGAGAAGGTGCCATTCTACGCAGAATGCGAAATGTAAGAAGAAGTAGTCTTAATTTTGTGAATGAAAACTATGACAACCTTTTTTCATAACCATAATGAGACTAAATGAAATAAAAAGTAACCTTTGAAAAGAGAACTATGATGAAAATAAAACAAATAAAAAGTTCACTAAAATGGGTGGGTGAATGCATTAAAACAGTAATTACTTCATTTTTCCAAAGTCTTATTCAATGACGTGCATGCATAGCCTAGCTCCTAATTAGTAAAACAGTCCAAAAATATCTCTTGTTCAGAAGTTGATTTAGCCCCTTGATCTGTTGCACTTCCATTAATAAGAACACACAGGCAATCAGACAAACTGCAACAAAACGACTGGGAAAACTATGAAACATGCAGGCAGCACTGTGACATAATAAAAAGGTGAGCTAATGTAACTTGTGCTGTGGATGTAACATTACTTTCAGTCAGCTATCTGTCATGTTGCTATCAGAAGAAAAGAGTAAGTTCCAGGATTAATGTCGACAGTCAACTATCTTAATTTTCCTCAAGGTGTTCGCTAAAGAAATACTCACTGACTAAGTAGTTCTTCCATTTTGTTTTCCTAAGCTAAGCTGTCGGATCACAGTTGAAATGCACTTCATCATGTACATCAGCATTCAAAGTCGCTTCAGTAGGTACATCAGTGAGGAAGCGCATCACCGTTCAAATGTTCTTCATTATGCTCATCAGTAAGTGCATTAATCACAGTTCATATGTCCACAGCGTTTAGGGTTGTTTCTGACTATCTAGTGTGTTCTGTCTGTTGCTGGTTCAAGCTGTTACGCTCAGTTCAGTACAAAACTAGCCTATACAAGTGTAGCCGGTCGGGGCATAACACTTCATCTTGCTACAAAATCATCTTGCTGCTGCGTTGTGTGTGAATGGAGTTGAGGGAGATGAGGACAACTGCTCTATTGCCAACTGGAGGGGATTTATTCTCTCAACAAGCCTGGATAAATTAAAATAATATTGATACAGCAACTTCATATGACTGAATTTGTACATGCACACCTCTCCTCAGCAGGGTCTCCAGCCAACTGACTGAATATATGTCTGTGTTCCATTAAACTCATGAAATTATTCAGTTTTCAATTAATACATAAAATAGAATTCATTTCTCTCTGATCATATACTTAAATTCAGTATCAACTAATTTTGACAGCAATATGCCCTCAAAGCCATTGGAACAATGGAACAAAGAGGGAGCTCACATATCAGGATAAAATAAAATGAAATCAGTACAGCAGCTTCATATGACCAGGCTTTTACACGCACATCTTTAAAGAAGAGGAAAAGGGACAGCGGACCGCATGTGAAACTGCATGTTAAAGCAGCCTAGCTTGAGACTGGTAAACTAGTATATTATAATGAAGTTCTGTACTTCATAAAAAATACCTTTCTGGGATAAGCAACACAACAACACGAGATGAAGTCAGTGACTCTTACAAAGCAAGATTTGCACCACTGCACGTTTTACCACCTTTTGTCATATTTTAATATATTTATATCGACTACTCTGAGTAGTTTACATCTATTGTCTTTAATATGGACACTCCATTTTGGGGCCAACTTGTGAGGCAATAGCTAAGGTGTGAGAGAACCATTGCATGCATGTATAATTTTGCAGCATCTACTGGTTATTAATGCCTAATAAGTCTAAAGTTAGGCAAGGAAAATTAAACGATTTTAGCAACCTTTTAAACTTGTTTCTTAAACGTCAAGTTGAGTCTAAAACAATTCAAAGATACTTAAAATGATCAACATTTGTTTTTCTCCATTCACTTGTACATCACGTCTTTTTGGAAAAATACATATAGTTTTAGTAATGTTTAGGAGTAGTGAGGAAGCAGTCAGCCATTCAGAGATATTTGACATAACATCTATAAATTTATCAGCCACTTCCTGTTTCGTTCCATGAAGACTGCATGCATCATCTGCATACATTTGTGTTTGAACTTCAGGAAAGGAATCAGTTAAGCAGTCCCCTTGTCTGGACCCTTTAGCTGCAGTTACTCAAACAAGATTTTATTTAGCAAAGATTTAAAATATTTTCTAAACTTATATATGGAAATATTTAAAGGTTCTGTGTATAACACATGTATTCATCGTTTTTTTAATCATTTTTTTTTATTTCCAATGTTTGAACCGATAGTAACATAACTTAAAAAATGAGATCTAGAGACCACGGGCTCTACAATGTAACTCGCCATTTCAGTGTTTCCACACCAAAGTCTCACATATTTGGGTAGAGGTAATGAAACAAATACAAGAGAAAAAACATACAATCACATACTAGGTGGGTGTTACAAACAGGTTGGGTGCCCAAGTACAGTGTATCTTAAACAGCAATACAGCCTATTCTGAGTGCTCTCTATTGTATGCTGCAGCAGCAGCAGACTTTGACTTTCTTAGTACCTCCAGAGGTGATTCGTATTTGTGGCAGGACGGTTCAATGTCAACTTTTGAAAATGAGGGTTCTACCTTTAGAGTATTTCAAAAATAATAATACTTTGCTGTAATCTACACAGCTACATCAACGTGTGTCACTTGAAAAGCCATGTTGACAGCAGGTTTTCTGAATTACAATGCTACATTTGTTTCCCTGCCTGCAGAAGTGGAAGAAGTACTCAGATCTTCCACTTCAGTAGTAATACCACAGTGTAAAAATACTCTGTTACAAGTAAAAGTCCTGCATTCAAATGTTTACTTAAGTAAAATTACAAAAGTATGAACATCAAAATATACTTAAAGTACCAAAAGTAAAAGTACTCATTATGCTGAATGGTCCATTTCAGAATAATGTATATTGTATTATTGCATTATAATTATTGATCATTAATGTGTTCATCACTTTAATGTTGCAGCTGGTAAAGGTGGAGCTCATTTTAACCACTTGATATATTGCTGGGTAGTTTAACCTATAATAATACTTATATCATTTATTAGTTGATTATGTTTTGTATTAATGAACTGAATCTGCAAAGTAACTAGTAAGTAATGTTGTCAGATAATTGTAGTGCAGTAAAAAGTACAGTATTTGCCTCTGAAATGTAGTAGAGTAGAAGTAGGCCTATAAAGTAGCAGAAAATGGAAATACTCAAGTAAAGTACAAGTAGGTCTACCTCAAAACTGTACTTAAGCACAGTACGCAACAAGCTGTGGAGCAGACGTATGAGACTAGATGACATCATTCACCGGCTCACGCTGGGACACTGTGTTGAGCATAAAGCTTTTAGTGGTGGCATGATTTGGTGTGACATTTGCCTTGGTGGTGTTAGACAGAGCCTGACAGCGTGAGTCCATCACCAGATGCGTGAGAGTGGGCAACCCTGGTCAATCACGTTCAGTCAGTGTACGTCACGTCACTGTTTTGGCCAATGGCCGCGACAACGTAGTGTGAGTGGGCAACAGGGTGCTGAGGATGCAGTTGACTTAATGACCACTGGTGTCATTGTTAACAAGCATTTTCTGAATATGTAACACACAGAACCTTTAAGTTTAGACAATGAAATTTCATGGCTGACAAAGCCTTCCTTAGATTTAAATCACTGCCCTTTTGATAGTAATTTTTTGGTAATGTGGTAATATAGCCCAAACAAGTACTGCTTATTGTGTTCAAGATATAAAGTGGAAAGTGGAACATAGTAGCTGGTATTTACTGCGTAACATACAAGTCTGCAGTAATTTGTTAGTTGCGCCGTAATTACTGAGTAACTCCACAAGTCACTTGGTAATTGCTCAATTATTTCTCGCAATTATGTCATTAATGATCTGTTAAAGGTTACCAAGTACTATTTTGAATTAAGGTGTAAACACACAGCTTGCATAATAACAGCGATGTGATCAGCTCATAGTCAACATCCAATTCATCGACATCTGCTTTACTGAAGGTCTCTGACAGGAACGTGCAGAGGGTGGGGCTGAGGGTGCTCGAGCACCTGCCCTTTACTCCATGATGTCCACAGTGCCATTTTGTCAAGGCGTATTTTATGGGGGGGCTTTTTGTATTTTTTTGTGAATGCCTGTCCGTGGCCCTTATCAAGAAGAACATTTAACAATTAATAATAATTTAGCTGTAAATAAAATTACCTGGCTGCCGTCAGTCAGTTTATGTCGCATGATGATCTGTGGCAGGTGAAAGGTCATACCTGGCGTGTCCTTCGTTATGCTAATGCCTGGATTCCTTAAGGCTTAAAACAAAATGTACTTATCTGAAAAATGAATGGCCGACTGACTAAAAGACCGGCCGACGGTCGAACGCTGAACAATCCTGTCGCGAGTCGCTACCACAGCGACCTGTCGATCACAAGGTAGCAGCGGTGCCACAATGAGTTTTGAAGTGGGGGGGCATCCAGCTTTGGATGACGTAATGGGCCAGTGAACTTCTTTTCGATCTCAGCCTAGCCTACCGACAAAAGTAAGTACAGAATTGGAGTAGTATGGTACTAGTTGTTAAGTGTTTAGTTAACAGCGGACCCAAGATGCAGGACACTGACTCGATGAGAAAGTTAAGAGGTTTATTGAAAACCACAGGACAAGGTTATTGGACTGATGACATGGAAACGGACTGAGGGCTGGTGGAGGTAGCTTGGTTGATCCAGGGGCTTGAGAGACAGGAATGGCGGAGTGGAGTGAGCAGACGAGCTGGCTGGAGAATGGCGGCTGTGGAGAGCTGGTTGGCTGGCACAGGAACTCTGAAGCATGAGACAAAGAGCAGGTTAGCACTATAGCAAACACGAGGAGAGATCAAGCGCTTAGTTTGGCCTGAGAGCATTAGTACCACACTAGGTGACAGAACAATCTGGCGAAGACTGGAAGGAGAGCTGGGGTTGATATACTGCAGAGCTTGATGAGATGATTGGATCCAGGTGTGCCAGCCAGCAGAGCTCTGGAGCAGGGAAGATGAGCCACGCCCACACAGACAACACAGAGAGACAGACACAAACACACAGGGAGTATACAGGAGACAACAGGGCAGGGAACGCGTAGAAACATGAGGGAAAACACTCGGGTTATGGCGAAACCTAGTCTTAATATGTAGGCCCTATATAAATGACTTTTGTTCATAATTAGGCCGGGGCTATATTAATAATAACAAGAACTTAAGTAAACTAAGACATAAACCCCATTTGGACATGGCTGTGTTTACAGGGGCAGCCTAGAGTTCAAAGTTTCTGTAAACTCTCTCTCAACTGACAGCAGTGACAGGTTGTTCAGTCATCCAGTGAGCATCGGTACCCTGCTGCTACATTTTATTCTGTGTACTGTTGAAAACAGGCGCTTGACGGTGCAGCTTGTTACTTTCAAAAGACATCCTTGTCACAGAGTCAAACACCAGTCAACAAGTGAGGGGTCAAATTGTGCCTTGTACTCAGCTGGAGAGCCAGTGGAAAGTGATGGGTCAGATGAGGAGATGGAGACACAGCAAGGAGAGAAAGAGGAAGATACTGAGCCACAGCCAACAGAAAGTGTGCAGGGAACAGAAGCTCAGGAAAAGGAGACTGAAGCCAGAGAGGTCTTTATCTAAATGTGTAATAATACTGGACCCTGCCAACCAGTACTGTAATTTCCAAAGAATGTAGAAGAACAGTCATTTCAGAAGTGGTACGAGAAAAACCCATGGCTCGAGTATTCTCCAAGTACTGACGCCATGTTTTGTTTCAGCTGACATCTTTTTTTAAATGATGAAAATTTCTTAGAGTTGGTGGAGTTGTTCAGCAAGTATGACAGTGTAATTCAATTACACCTTGGTGCCATAAAGGAGAAGCAGGGAACTCAAAGAAGACCCCTTGTCTTGCTACTCTCAAACAGAACAATTTAATCAAAGCTTTGGCCATATCAGTAAGATGTGTCATCCAAACACAAATCTTTTCCATACTAATGGATGAAACCACAGATGTTTCACACACTAAACAGGTTTTCTTTGTTGTCAGAAATGTACACAACATGAAAATTAAGGAGCGCCTCATTCAGGTGCTTAATGTGCATTCAACAAGCGGAGATGCTCTTGAAAATCTAGTGACGGCTCTACTGGAAGACAATGATCTCAAAATAGACAACATCCGGGATCAAGGTTAAGATGGGGCTGCAAACATGAGTGGGCGCTATAAGGGACTTCAGAATTCTAAAACAAAATCCAAAGGCCTTGTATGTGCATTGTCAGGCACATTGCCTTAATCTGGTTTTAGTAGAAAGTGCAAAGTCAAACATCTATTTTGTCACTTTTTTCCAACTTAGTTGAAAAACTTTACACTTTTATGGCCAATTCATTAAAAGGAACTCTGCGTTTATTGAAATGCAGAAGAGAATGCACAAGGACCAACACAGCTTGGTTGACTTCCGGTCTGAGCATTTGTATACCTGCCGGAGGCTCTGTCATAGATTGAGTTTTTAATCCAGTTAAAGTATATTTTTACGGTACACTTTTTAACTGGATCTTTTAACCGTTTAAAGGATTTTAGTCATCGGACGTGGATTTTAACTGTGGACTTTTACCTGAATAGACTGCACCTAACTGAGCAAGGCTTGTTTTTAGCCAGTTGCTAGCAGGCATCTGACACTTGACGCTTTTATCTCGGCTATTTGTGGACTTTTCCCGCCGACTTACTTACTGCTACAGGAGGACATCAGATGGCTGAAACAGGATTTAAAAAAGAAGGATGAGTTAATCCTGGGCTTTTCGTCCGTAGCCGCTGCTCAGGCCAAACAACTCTCCATGGTGAACTCTTCCAGCTGCGCTGGCCTGTCCACAGAGTGTTCAGCTGCTGTCACACTTGGTGAAGCCACTGTTCCCTGGTTCAGGTCGGTCACCACCGGAGGGGAGCTGATCCTTTCGACTGATGCCCTGGCCCTGAATGATGATATCTGGCCCATCCTCGGGGCTAAACCCAAGACCCAAGCCTGCTCCACTCTCTGCAACTCGGAGCTGTGGGTCCGGGTCAGGAGCAGCAAGGGTCGGGCTAAACACGCCTCACCTGCTGACATCTGGGCCCAACCCCCGAGGTGGACAGGCATGCACACTCAGGCGCAGTGCCGAACATCAGTGCTTGTTGTCGGCACCTCTATGGTCCGGCACATGGCTGTGAACAGCGGCCAAACCTTCTGTTATCCAGGAGCCTGCGTAAAGGACACACTGCAGGTTATTCAGAAGCACAGCTCTGCCACTGCAGTCGTTGTTCAAGCCGGAACAAACGATATAAAAAATCAGCAGTCCTAAACCCTTAAGGAGGACTTCGTACGACTCGTGGACAGTCTGCTGGACACCTGTAAGGCCCTCACCCGCTGACTGTCAAAAAACACTCCCCTTAAGCCCTCTCTCAGTTCTGCCTGTTATGAGCCAGTATTGTCCACTACCTTTCATAGCACTATTAGCCTCTCCTGCAGTAAGCCTAAGTACAGTGACACCCCAAACTCTTATTCAATAATTCCTGTCATAATCACGACCAGATATAACACCAAACAAACTTATGGCATGAATTTTAATCATCTCATATGCACGCATAACCCACCATCTGCTGATCCACCCCTTAAGAGAACTGTGAACTTTTGAATGTCAGATCTCTTTTAAACAAGACATTTCTTATTAATGACCTGATTTTAGATAATATTGATTGCATGTTTTTAACTTAGACATGGCTTAATATGGATGGACGAGCTCCTCTTATTGAAACCTCACCACCAAACTACAACTTCTCATACTCCTCCAGGACAGTCAAAATGGGTGGAGGTGCAGCAACCATCCTCTCAGCGTCACTTTTAAAGACACATTTGGTGAATATACATCTTTTGAATATCACTCCATTACTTTTAGCAGCTCTCCTATACTGAGTATGATAATTTACAGGCCACCCAAACGATGCTCCTCTTTTATTTCAGATTTTTCCAGAAGTACTCTCAATTATCCACACCAATTATGACAGAATTATTTTAGGTGATTTTAACTTTCACGTGGACAGACAGACTCTTTTGCTTTTGAATTTGCTGAACTGTATGAATTTTATCCAACATGTTACTCGGCCTACTCATAAGAGGCCACACTTTAGACTTTTTAATAACCCACGGCCTGTCTGCCAATATTTCTTAAGTGGTGGATGTATGCATCTCTGATCATTTCTGTGTCTTTACTGCCAAAGGTTTTATACAACGATATTCCAGAACAAACTGTCAGGAAACGCTATCTTACTACTGAAGTGGCTGCAAATTTTATTGATCTCTTACATGACCCTCCTGCAGATTTTTTACCTTCCTCTTATGATTTTATTGTTGATCGTAATGTTATAGTAAATGCAGGGTGGACCCACATACAGGACACAGAGGCAGAGCAGGTGCAGTAGAATGATTTATTTAGATGTCTTACTGGCAAGTAGGTAGGCAGGCAGACAGGTAACTGGCAGGTACAGGAACATGGGAAGCACAGCACATGGCACAGAGGTTGAAACACAGTGATGAACGCAGGGGCAAGTGGCCTAGGAATAAAAACTGGGAACCTGGGGCTGGGGCTTGGGCTGATACCTGGGAACCTGGGGCTGGGCAGAGGCAGAGCAGGAAGCCTCAGGCAGATGGCCTGGGGGCAGGGCGAAGACGAAGCCAGGGACCTCAGGCGGGCGGCCTGGGGGCAGGGCGGAGACGGAGCCAGGAGCCTCAGGCGGGCTTGCAGGAGGACGCCCAGACTGATGAAGCCACTCAGGAGGCTGGCGGCAAAGGCGGAACCCTTCAGGAGGCCAACCCCACAACAGGGCAGCAGGACTGGAGGTCTGCCACAGGACAGCAGGACTGGAGGCTGGCAACAGGAGGACTGAGAAGGAGGTCAGTGGAGCCAGGGAAACTGGAGGCTGCTGAAGCAAAGTCTGAAGAGACTGCTGCTGCACCGGAACTGAGGACTGCTGCAGCTCAGGCTCAGCGGATTGCTGCAGCTCAGAGACTCAGGATTGCTGCAGCTCAGAGACTCAGGATTGCTGCAGCTCAGGAACCAACGAATGCTGCAGCTCAGGAACCAACGAATGCTGCAGCTCAGTCTGAGTGGATTGCTGCAGCTCAGGAACCAACGAATGCTGCAGCTCAGTCTTAGTGGATTGCTGCAGCAGCTCGGGAACTGGTGGCTGCAGCAGCTCGGGAACTGGTGGCTGCAGCGCAAGCTCAGTGGTTTGCTGCACAGGAACTGGTGACTGATGCAGGTCGGGAACTGGTGACTGATGCAGGTCGGGAACTGGTGACTGATGCAACACAGGAGCTAGGGACCGCTGCAACACAGGAGCTAGGAACCGCTGGAGCTACGGACCGCTGCAACACAGGAGCTAGGGACCGCTGCGGCTCTGGAACCGGTGGCTGCTGCGGCTCTGGAACTGTAGACGACCGCGGCTCTGGAACGGGTGGCTGCTGCAGCTCTGGAACTGGTGGCTGCTGCAGCTCAGCAGGAACAGGTGTCGGCCGGGCCGCTGACTGGGGTTCTGCCTGGGCGTCAGCAGAGACAGCTGACTGGGTTTCAGGCAAGGTGTCAGCAGGGATGGACCAGGGACCAGAAAGTTCATGCTTAGCATCGGCGGGGACAGCTGACAGAGGACCAGAAAGTTCAGGCTGGAAGTTGGCGGGGTCAGCCGACAGGGACCCAACCGCAGGACACAGAGGCAGAGCAGGTGCAGTAGAATGATTTATTTAGACCTAGACTTAGACTTAGACTTCACTTTATTGATCCTTTTGGGATGTCTCCCTCAAGGAAATTGGATGTCCAGTAGCATACACAGGTATAAAATACAATATAAGATAAANATAGACTCTTAAGATAAATCTATAAAATAGGAAAATAGAAAACTGTAAGAAGTCAAATTACCGGCAAGTAGGTAGGCAGGCAGACAGGTAACTGGCAGGTACAGAAACATGGGAAGCACGGGAAACACAAGAAACACAGCACATGGCACAGAGGCCGAAACACAGCAATGAACGCAGCACATGGCAACACAGATGAACTGACAAGGAACAAAGGAAGGTGACTGATATATATANNATATATATAATGTTGCTGACAGGGAAGTGGAGACAGGTGAGGAGACTAACGAGGGACAGGTGGAACTAATAGGGGCGGAGCAGGTAATCAAACAAGCGGGAAACACATAAGGGCAGGAAGTAAAGTGTCTGACATGAGGAGAGGTAAGTATCCAAAATAAAACAGGAAATGTACATAACTAAACTGAAAACAGACAAAGACAAGACTTGTGCAGGGAACGAGACATGACAGACAACACAGTACACTACAAGAAAGAGACAAACGGGATCACAAGGAACACAGTGAGGGGAAAACACTAGGAAACACTAGGGTACAACCACGGACCATAAC
>NTHP01000929.1:47606-64030 GCA_003416845.1 Oplegnathus fasciatus | reverse complement strand
ACAACTAAGAATGCATTTTATAATCTTAAGAACATTGCCATAGTGCGACTGTTTCTCTCTCAAGCCAACACAGAGACACTAATGCATGCTTTTATTACCTGCAGGATTGACTATTGTAATGCTCTACTTTCTGGTCTCCCTAAAAAGAATATAGCTCAATTACAATTACTCCAAAACTCAGCTGCACGTGTGTTGTCTCAGACCAGAAAGAGAACACATATTACATCAATTTTAAAGTCTCTGCACTGGCTACCTGTCTGCTTCACAATTGATTTTAAGATCCTTTATTGGTTTATAAAGCTCTTAATGGTCTTGGTCCTACCTATTTATTTGATTTGCTTTTAGCCTATGAATTAATTATCCCTAAAGTCAGAACAAAAGCCCACGGTGAGGCATCCTTTTTTTTTTTACAATGATCCACATTTCTGGAACAGCCTTCCTGAAGACCTGAGGGCAGCAGAGAATGTTGACATTTTTAAAAGCAAACTCAAGGCCTACCTTTTTAGTCTGGCTTTTAATTGAACTTATTTATTTATCTGTCTGTTTAGTGTATTTTAGTCTGTTTTACTTCCTGGTATATCCTTTTATGTATTTATTTATTTATTGGTTTGTTTTATTTTATGGATTGTTTTCTTTTTAATACCCTACCTCTTAGCTCTGGGTTTACTCATTTTACTACATCTCTTCTTTTAGTATTATCTCTTTTAGTATTTTATCATTTTATCTTGTGCTCTTAACCTTTTATTTACTTTTATCTCCTGTTTGGAGTTCCGGTGTTTCCTCACTGCATATGATGGCGTTTCCTCAGTTCCTGTTTTTATTGAGTGCTGTTATTATTGTGTGCTTTATTAATTTTATTAGTTACAGTCTTTGCTTGTTTGTGCGTGGATGGGGGGGGTGGGGGGGATGAGTGGGCGGATGGGTATTGTTTTATTGTGTGAAGCACTTTGTGCTACATTTTATTTGTATGAAAAGTGCTAAACAAATAAAGTCTGATTGACTGATGGAGATCACCTGTCCAATCTTCCAGGTGACTGTAATTGCTTCTGATGCATTGCAGCAGAAAGACATGGACCTGGCTGCAACGTAGATGGAGCTTTGCAGAGGCTAGCAAAAACCAAAATTCACAGCCGTTGCAAAGAGGTCATCAGAGCTTATTTTATTGGCAATTGAGAAGAATGTTGCCATCAACCACAGTGACATCATAGACATTTTTCAGGACATGGCCAACAGAAAGTTGCAGCTATATATGCAACCAAGAGTTCTACACCAATTCATCCGAATCCCGTCCTCTTATTGATCATGCTACTCTCTGCTGTAGTACATTAAGAGAAGACTTGTTTTGTGCCCTGGCCAGGATCGTATTTCATTGTTCCACCAGGACCTGAGCTCCCAACAACACAGTCCCTTGCGTATGTTTTTTTTAAATGCAGTGCTACTTTTGGTCTGAATTTCTGTTTAGCACAGTGTGGTGTTGGGACACAGGTAAAGACTACTGCTCTGGCATTTCTCCCCTCATATAAACAGCAAAGCAGACTAGTTCCTGGGCTGTCCTGCCTGCCGTGCTGTTATAGTGCAGTCTCCTTCATGATCACCACTGACTGATGCCTTATTGCTGCTGCTCACCTCTATCACGGTAATGGAGCAGCTGCACCCCTAACAGCCCTTCAGCTAACGGGTGCACATTAGACCAAGCAAGAGGCTTCTCTCTTTTTCATTATTCCATGATAATGCATTCAACGCCGCACACACAAACGCACGTCCCCGCCATACATACATGCACACTGTACTGTACATACACATAGCATACCACATCTTCGTCATCAACATAACATTTGCTCTGTCCTTCGGGAATATGACAAGCAGTGAAGCTCATCTGTGATGGAACGGGAACCACTTACACCATCATGTACATCACAGCTAGGCGTCTAATATGTAGATTTATCATCCCGTTGAGCAGCTTTCACATAAATCACCTGTCAGGACAGCAGTCACTGAGCTCACAGTGAATGCATCTATCTGTGTCCAACAGATGACAGAGAGCTAAACATGTCTGTCTCCAGATGCTCTGAAACTCTTCTATAGACACATGCATTTGATATAATCAACAATCAATCAATCAAACACCTGAACAATATTTTTAATTTATAACATGTAATTAAAGCTCAAATATGCATTCTTTTTAACATAAAAAATAGGATGTGTTATATATGATCAGCGTGTCTATGACTTTAAATTACCTGAAACACAGGGTGTTTGACCTTCTATTATCTCTATAAGTTGGACTCCCACTCTAACATTAATGTTTATATAAATTTATATGGATTTTTGACAATGTTTGGCTGCTGTTGATGTAAAACATTGAACTTTAACAGGACCTTGACCATATATGTTTGGATATTGTGAACATTTGCTGTGGGTGTGCTGCTGTAGCAGTGAAAAGGTAGCAGCTGCAAAGCAGGGAAGTCATAGTAACACCAACAGTGAAGGATAAGAAGGGCTAAGAAAAGAAACTACAGAAACTAAAGGTGCCAGCCTAAAACCTCAGCGTTTGGATTTTCACATGAGCACTAAATGAGACAGAAATGATAAGGCCTGCCATGTGCACTCCCAGATAGGTAAATGTTTTATGGTACTTTGAAAGCTAGCAGTGCTACAGTCTGACAGATGTCAAACTCATCAGGATGACTGACAAGTGCTAACATATATACTCACCCAGCTGTGGGCAAGGGTGCACGACTCGCTTCTTGTCACTTTTGGCTACAGAAGTTGCACATTGTATACTGTTGTCCAGATGAGTGTGATAACGACCATGAACTGCTAGCAAGGATTGTAGACTCGAGTGCTAAGTGTTCATGGCAGCACAAACTGTTGTGGACAGACAGCAGTGTTGTCAGTAGAGCCAGTAGTAACTGGTCCCTGATATCATGAGCCCCTGATATCATGCATCTTTACCACAGTTTACTAATCTGGCATGTTATGTTTAACTTTTAGTTCACCATTTAGATTCATCAACCTTGGACAAAATTAACACGTCTAAAACACAGGGAAAACAGGATCCAATATCATCTTAAAAATTCACAATATTTATTAAGTGGCAATTTCCACTTACAGAAGAAATAATAAACCAGTAAATTTGTTTTAGATAATCTACTGTATATCACTATATGTCTGTGGCAAAAGATGCATTCAGCAATACAGGACTGCACAAGAATGAAATTTTACCAATAGTAAGCTGTAATATGTATAACCTAGTTTCCAACAAGGATCTAAATAAGATTTTTTTTCTCTTTTTTGGACACAAAAGAGACTACACTTAAAAAATTACATTTTATAGTTCATTTGTTCGGTGCTGTTTGTTAGATTCAAGCAGTGTGATGGTGGGAAGGTTAAAGGTCCTGTATGTAACAATTTACATGTATTAATCATTATTTATTGCCAATGTGCGAACAGATTGTAATGTAACTTAAAAAATGAGACCTTCCCTGACTTTCTCGGTTGCCTATAACAGCCTGTGGACTGATTTTTATGTAAAGAACTTGGGACGTTTTTTTCCCGGAAAATCCAACGGATGTGATGTTATGCAAGCTCCTGAGTGCCTTTCTTCTCTTCAGCTCCGCTACAGCGCCAACAGTGTGCAACACTAGCTAAAGTTAGCTCTATGATACTACTTCACATTTGTACAGATATCATTTTAAAGTTACACTGTAGATATCTGTGTATAGACAATAATGTCGCTGCCGTATTTATGCCTAATTTAGATGACGTTACTTGCCCTGATTGATCTGAACTCCATTCAGAAAACAAGCATTTTAAAAGTTACGTGTGTGTCGTCTTGCAGACAGACCTGACAAAACATGAATTCAGACTTTTTACAAATCCGGGTCACGATGTAGTTATTTCGGCATCCTTTTGATCCTTTTATTGCAATTAAATCACAGAAAAATCTGTTTATTTTGGGATCATACTGCTGTAGTAAGTGGAGTCTGCTAGTGTCAACAAACAAGCGGCACCCACCACACCCGGCACCCGACTCCAACACAAATCCACGTAAGCACAAAAAAAACAAAAATTTTATCTAGTGAAAATATACTACAGTTAGACACTAAATTATGCAGTAATTACACACCACATTTAATGCTACCAACATGGGCCTATGATAGCTGAATTAGACAAGACTTTAATTAGACGAATGTAATGCCATATTATATCGGGCATAGCCTTTATAGTAAGTAGACTACTACTGGTATAGTCACATTCATACCACATATTATGTAATTGTTGTTCTGCAGGATTTTACAGTTCCAGTGGCCAAGCATGACCCTTCAGTAAAACAGAAAATGGAGCATAGCAATGCCAAATATACAAAAAAGTCACAACATTCAAAATGAGATTTTGGAGTTGCTGGCTGAGATGGTTAGGAAGGAAATTGTTGAAGAGGTAAAACAAAGCAGGGCATTCAGCATTCTTAGCTGATGAGACAAACATAAGAACAAATTTTGTTAGTGCTCAGGTACTACTACAAGGGAACAGTTCATGAAATTTTCATGCATTTTGAACATGCCGATAAGCTTAATGCTGCTGGGCTAACAGAAAAAATTGTGAATAGCCTCCAAATCTACGGATTGGAATACAGAGTGCAGCTGGTTGGGCAAGGCTACAACGGGGCCTCAGTGATGAGCCGCACACACAATGGTGTGTCTGCAAGGATACAGTCGCTGGCTAAGTACACTTTTTTATGTGCACTGCAATGCACATTTGGTAACTGTGGACACAGTGAAAGCAGCGCCAGAGGTGTCATGCTTTTTTTCTTTGTTGCAGCACCTATATAAATTTCTATCTGGATCATATACACTAGAAGTGGCAGGAGATACAGCGCGCAATGTGTCAGGATCAGCCTCGAGAGTTGCCCAAACTCAGTGATGTTAGGTGGGCTTGCAGGTTTTATGCCTGTCGAAACCTTATGGACCAGCTTCCAGCTGTTCTCCGCGTCCTCCATGACATTGACGAGGAGAAGGTTCCAACAGGCAGCCCAAGACTAGCTCTGCTCTTCATGGAACTGTTGTCACAATCACAATTGGTCAGCTAAACCGTGATCAAGACAAGGACTATTTTTGTACGACTGTTTTCTATCCCATCTTAGACACTGTGAATGCTGAGCTAGAGAGGTGTTTTTCCAAAAAAAATTGTGATATCATGAAATGGATTCAAGCACTCAATCCCAAAAGCTTTTTGGAGGACTCCCCTGTTTTTGTTGGGAAACAGTTACAACAAAAACCTGGATGATCTTAAGCATGAGCTACATCAAGCCAAGCGGATCTTGGAGAGGAAGACGGCGGCTGGAAAGAAGAATCTAACCAGTTTGCTTGAGTTCACAGAATTCCTGGAGCCATTCAGTGAGGTCTTCTATGAACTGTTCAGATTGTGCAAAATTGCCATAGCCTTACCTGTAAGCACAGCTGCTTGCGAACGCAGCTTTTTTGCACTGAAAAAAAATCACTTGAGCACCACCATGAACAATGAAAGACTGAGTGGCCTTGGGGTGCTAAGTGTGGAGTCCAAGAGAGCCAAGGCCTTGGATATGGATGAGTTCATAAGATTGTTTAGTGGCCGATGTTGTAAATGTTGAAGAGAGAGGTCTTTTTGGTTAAACACTTTGACTTTAGGCCTATAACTAGCTCCCTCTCTCTGTTATTTCTTACCCCAGGAAAGACTCCCTTGTCAAAATCTTGGTTTAGCTATCATTTAGAGCAAGTTCTCATCAAAAGTGACCTATCCTCAGCATAAATCAGGGCATTCTATTAGGATAGGTGCTGCTCCTTCTGCTGCCAACCAAGGCATCTCATCTATCTCCCTGCAACAACTGGGCCAATGGTCATTTTCTGCCTAGACCCCCTACATTCGCAGTGACATCGACACTGTTCTCAACAATCAAAGATCTCTGAAGCCCTAATTCCATGGTAAGTCATGCATATAACTGGTGGTAGTGTTCTTGTTATTTTATGGTTGTCGCTGCTACTGCCCTTTCATTTGATTTACCTGCTAAATATGGTCATGGCTGACCCCAGCGTTATATTCACATTGTTTGTAAACATATAAATTTATTGCTTGCGTGCTGAGCTGATAAACTTATAGTGAACAATCTACATTTGTCATTGAGAAATAATGAACCTTCTCTGAAGTTGTTGTCCACAAAGCCCTGTCTGGAACAGGGTTCTGTTTTAACTCAAACTGGACCAACCTCCCCCAAACCCAGGCCCACATGACCTCTGAACATAAAACATGTGTCTACCAGGCCACAGGAAACGCTTCTAATGGAACTTGGGAGGAAACTGGCTTAATTTACGACGGGCCCAACTTGACAAACCAAAACCCCCATCTCAAGATGGGACCAGGTTTGACTCGACCACTTTGAAGTCAGAGGACAAGGAATCATCTGTGGAATCTGAATCGACTTTAATTTGACTCTACACCCATTATATGTCATATGTTGAAGGAACAATGTAAAAGGACTACAAGACTTTGTTATAATGTGTTGAAACGCCAAATTCTTGCAGGCCCTAAAGTAGCGCGCCTGGGTGTCTGAAACCTCTCAACCCTCCTCCTCTTCATTCCTCAGACAGAGATAAGAGTTACTTGATGAACTAGTAATTCCTATGTAACTACTTCTATCCAACTATTTCATTTACTATACAGAGAAAGACAAAGTAAATTTATGTGTCATCTGTTATTATAACTGAACTAACAGAGTTCTTACAGGTTCCTCCAACTTTGACCCCCCTATACACTCACACCACAGACGTGTGTGTGTATATATCTAAGTGTGTGTGTGTGTCTGCCTCTTACCACCTCTCTCAGAAAGAGAGAGTAGAAGACTCATTTGAATCAACAAATATGTACAGATATGTATCAAATTACAGTATTTTCACCATTTGTTGACTGTACATATACCTGTACACATATGCATATATGTGACTTATGCATGGATCAAACTTTGTAAGTGATTAGACATTTATGATATTTAAGCCTGAGTTAATGCTGTATAACAGTCATTACTGCTTATTCTTGAAATCCCGACCTTGTCCCGAGGGTGGGCCACCGGCCCGTTCCCCAGAGACCAGCTGGAATCAGGAGCCACACTGCATGTGCTCCAAGCTGCATCTGGCCGCACCCTGGCCTGAACTTTGAAGAAGAAATCTTCTGAAAGGAACCTGCTTCGGTCTGACGGCTGAATGCCTGCCTTCTTGACATGGCAAAAGTCAAGACTCAAAGCTGTGATTAACTTAAACCCAGCTACTGCTTTCCCAGCGCCTCTAAAGTGGGGGTGCTTAAAGATGTCGCACTGCCACCTACTGAGAGAGAGACAGACGACCTTGCCTGGGTCCTACGTGGGATGGAGAGTGCCGCCAAAAATGCCCCATGGAGATGCCTTCACTGGGGACGAAACGCCTTCGTTCCTTCCGGCCTTCCTCCTCCTCTCTCTGCTCAAGAACATTGTCTCCCTGGCCATAGGTGAAACTCTACTTTTCCTGTGATAGTGGGGGTTGATGCTAAGTAGGCCTAGATTATTAAATTAATTTAGTGCTATGAGAATAGGATAATAGGCCATAATTGTTATGTCCAAATAAGAATCAAAATGTTTGCTCTGCTGCTGTCACCTACAGTATCATTTCAGTGCGAAATCGATGCAACCCCCCTCCACACCATTCACCTCCAGTTCTCATCACATCCAGCACCCACGGCTCCTTCTACTGAACTCATCAGAAGAAAGTTTCAAGTTTATTTGTCACATATAACGTAATAATAATAATACTCCGTATAATCCAAAATAATAAGTGTAAAATAGGAATAATAAGAATAAAGAATAAAATAAGTAATGGATAATAATGTTAACTATAGTAGTAACTTTGAATAATAAGTAATTAAAAATAGTCTTAGGGCAATTCTTAGGCAGTGTCCTCATTTTGGATCCTAGTGGCCTGAGGGTAGAAGTATCCTGGTCCTCTCAGTGCTGGCCTGGTGTATCTGGTATCTTCTTCTCCACCGCAGCAGGGAAAAAAGGCTGTTATCAGGGTGGTTGGGATCCTTAATGATTCTCCTAGCCTTAGTCTTACACTGCCTGGTGTAAATCTGGTGTCTTTGATGCAGGGTAGAGTGCTGCCTATGATACGTTCAGCCGAACAAACCACTCTTTGCAGGGCCTTGCGGTCCTGTCCGGTGCTGTTTCCGTACCAGTCAGTGATGTTCCCGATCAGGATGCTCTCAATGGTGCAGGAGTAGAAATTCTTTAGTATCTGAGGGGATATCCAGAATTTCCTCAAGCGTCTGATGTGAAACAGTTGCTGCCTTGCCTTCCTCACCGCAGAGTCAGTAGCTTATTCACTGGAAATAAGCTCACAGTGTTGTTGGAAACAATCCAGCGCAGATTAAAGAGGTAACACCTTACGTTACGTGCTGCTGGATCACATACAGCACAGTACATTCAACAGACATTTTTGGAATTGCTGGACTCTTGGGAAATCAATACAGACTGTGTGGTTCTTGTTCTTAGGGATGGTGGAGCCAGCATGATGAAAGGCATGAGGCTAACTGAGCTTCCAGACTTAAGCTGTACTGCTCACACTCTACAGCTTGTAATCAATGGCCTTTCCAGCCAGAGAGCTGTGCTGAACATTATTGCCACATTGTAGAGCTGTGCAGGTCACTTTGGCCACAGTTATTCAGTTTCTAATAAAGGGGGTTGGGGGGAGATATCGGGCAATTAATCGGCTTTTTCCTGCTCCAGACTATCGTTATTATATCGGCCTTTAAAAATCCACTATTGGTCGACCTCTAATTGGTATATTCATGTACTGGTTCATTCTTGGTTATGGGTTTATAATACACTAACATTTACACAAGAAGCTTCTACAGTGGAAATATTTAAATTACAAGTTAATAGAAATAACATGTAAGACGTCTAACATTAAAGCTGAAGTCGGTAGGATTGAGAAGAGGGTGGACTTGAAAATTTGAACGAGTAATACTTCTAGGTCCCTCCCCCTCCGTCACTCCAAAGCCCCTTCCCACAGAGTCGCTCAGTCTAATCCTTTCTTTTTAGCTAGCTTTTCTTTTTCTGTTTACTTGTCTTTGTCATGTAAGCTGTTGTTGACAAAGGAGGGATGGGCACTTTTCTCATTGCTTGGTTGTTCGGTGGTTGTTCGCCATTGCGTCCGCTCACTGAAGATACAGAGCTTGAACGAATGAGAGCATGTGCAGGAGCAGTGACTGACACTCCGTCAGATACTCCGCCTGGCTCTGATTGGTTGTTTTGATTCGGGCAAATGACATTCAGAGCAGTAGGTGGAGCCAGAGGAGCCTGTCTCTGTCTGTCTCATGTACTACTGTTAGGACATAGTGACAGTTTTAGCAAATATGACTAAAAGTTATTTTTATATAGGTTACCTACTTATATATATTTCTGTTGAAAAAAGCTACATTATTTAGTTAACATTAATAAATAAAAACAAATAATAAAATACTACAACAGAACAACAAAGTGTTCAGTCTTGCAGTTGCCCTATGCCCATGCTGCACTATGCCATAAACTACACTAAACCCAACAAAGGCGTATTAAAAGAAACGTGTGATGTAACTGAAATACTTATTTTGCTCAAAAAAAGATGACCTCATATAACCAAGATAAAAGTGAAGGTAAATTCTCTAAATCTGTTCGTTGGCAGCACCTTTGTGAGGACAGTGGACCCTGAGATTCTGTGAAGTAATTGTCATTCTATGAAAACATTAAAGCTCTTTATCTAACCCTTGAGTCATAAACAGAGTTGAAAGAATGGAGCACTTTATTTGCATTTATCTACCCTAATGGTTTTTCCATTAGGATGAAACACTCATCAGCATAATAAAATTGCTCTGGCAGGAAAGAGAACCAGTCACATCTGGAGACGGTTGCAGAAAAGCCAAAGCCAGTAATTCAGAATTACCCAGGACTGCCTCTAGCTCCTGCACAGTGCAGTGAGAGCCTTTGTTTAATGGATCTGGTGGGGTACGGGTAGGGTTATACTACAGAGTTACTGTCAAAACATACAACCTTACAAGTGCAGAAATGCAACATATGATTGTGTTAAAACTCAAGCTATGGTATAAAGAAAAAAATAAAATCTTATCTAAAACACAGCAATTTATCAAATTATCATTTGTAGCTGCAGCAGAACAGACATGTTACAGCAGCATGCCTTTAATTACGATGTAGGCGCCTCAAGTGTCACATTTCCATTATTGGCACATCTGTTCTGCTGCAGGTAATCAACAAGAAAATATTTTGTAATTCACTTTGCTTCTCCTAATGCCTATAGCCACATCACAAAATGCACACACAGACCCTGTTCACACATGGCTCTTACATGCAAGTCATATTCAGATTTGTTGCTATATTTCATTTAGCGGAATTACATCTGGTACTAGTACATGTCACTAATGTTCACATTGACATTGGGTGATTCTTTCCCTACAAACCACATACAGCTGTGAAGATATTCACAGCTTCTTCTTCATCTTCTTCTTCAACTTCAGCTTCATCCAGAAAGAATTTTGGTTTGCAGCCAGGCATCACAGAAATGCACAAAAAAAAACAAACAAAAAAAACAATCCACAGTCTAAAATATTAAAACAGTATGATAATATAAACTTTATATAAGTATCTTTAATGGTTTTAGATTTAAAGTACACAAGTATGTTAAAAGGGAACATGTAAGAGCAACTTATTCTTCACAGCACAAACTGAACAACAACCCCCACAAAATGAAATAGATGAATGATAATGGAAAAGAATAAATAAGTACATATATAAATTAATAACCAGGTATCCAGACAGTGAAGTGTTACAATATACCACTTGATTAAATGTAAAAATATTACACATGTATGAGCCTGTCTAAGGATTTCAGTCAAGATAAGTCCATAGAGCAAAGTTAGCAAAGTTTGCAAAGTTTGCGCACGCTCTATTCCAATGTAATGTTAAATTTATTCCATTGCACTATTGTAATCTGGACTCTGTGTATAATTTTGATGTGCATCTCTGACTTTGTTGGTAGACAAACAACCAGATGAGCTAAGCCAAAATCAGCCTCCCAAAGCCACTTAAGTTGACCCATACCCTCTGCTGGGGAAAACACCATTGTAAAACTTGGTAGTCAATTTTCAGGGCTCATACTGCCTCATACTACTCATCATACTGCTCCTTGAGTTGATTAGGAGATTGAACAGTACCATTAGCCTCTAAATTTTCTAGTACACATGCCCTTAACAGCCCTCAAAAAAATGTGTGGTCCACCAGACCATGGGGGAAAAAAACTTAAATGAATGGAATGGAGTCAGGGGAGAGACAGAATGCTCCTGAGTTCCTCTCTTTCTAATAATTTCCCACATCTTTAATGTATTTTGGAGAAGAAAACTGCCCTTTGCTTTGACTGAAACTCACTTTTTAGAAACATATAAAATGTTTCAAAGAGGAATTGGATCCAGAGGAGCGGCGTCCAAGCTAAGACATGTGGATACAGACAAGAGGCAAGACAACTGATAATGTTTAATATTCGGCAGGGGCAACCCGCCCTCTCCAAGACGTGATTGCAGTTTTTGTAATTTCAATTTAGACTGAGCTAATAAAAGCTGAGAGTGATTTCCTAGTTAAAAGTGCTGGGACCATTTAGAAAACAGAGCAGTCGAGGAAGTATGTTCATCTGAAAAAGGTTTACTCTACCTAGAAGAGATAATGGGAGGTTAGAACAGCACGCTGGATCATCTTTAATTTTACAGATTAATGGTATACAACTGGCTTTATAAAGACCAGAAAGGGAAGGAGTGATATATACACCAAGGTTAACAAACCCAGAAGGTGATCATCGGAAGGGTCAGAGCTAGATGAGGTCAAGGAGGTGTTCAGGATAGATACCTCGGGGTTGGTTAAAAAAAGTAGAACACAAAATGTTATACTTTTAGGAACCAACATCAGTACCTTTCACTTTATACCGGGGTACATCGCCATGGTAACTTATGTTGCGAACCCAACTTGCTCTGGAGCAGGTTATGTTCGAGATAAGAGATCACCGCCTACAAAAGCACCACCTACTGACCAATCAATTCTCTTGGAAAATGGCATCACCAGTTGTAGAAGATCCTGTGAAGCTCGGTGCGCGGATCATGAGAGGGTCTCTAAGGAGGGCAAGAGTGTTCAGAGACCGGCAAAGCCCTTTGGCTTTTGTAGAAGATCAGAAGTCCAGGTCTTGGGCCAGAGTTTAAGTCTGGACCTCTTCACCAACACTTTGTTCTCTTCAGGATAAAGTAACTATTGGAGTCCCAAAAACAGGTTCAAAAATTCATCTGGAGACGATCAGAGTTTGATGCAATAGAGTTTTATTCTTCACAGAGATAAAACCCGAGCCAGTCCCCGGGGCCTGACTGATCTTCCACGGTCTGCACACAACATATATTGTCCAAGTGCCCATGTCCCTATTGGTGGAGTAACCTGAGCCACTCCACCTATTTCTAAAAATGATCATCTATCGTCGGGTAAATAATGGTGTAACTTTTCCCAAATTTGGGGTGATCCAACCCCCTCCCGGGCACATCCTGGCATATCTCTGATTCCAGTATGTTTGGGGATTTTCCACTCTGAGGCAGTTTGGACTGGTTTTGTGACGCAGTTATTTTTCAGGCTCCTTCAGACTGTATTTTTTAAAAACTTCATGATCTTTTTATGTTGCATGCTAAAACATAATCTTCACACTTTATATGTTAGATATACATTCAATCAGGTACTTTTAGTTATTTGTTTATATATATATATATATATAAGCACTTTAGCAAATCATAGTTTTAATTATTTGCTTATATATATATACAAGCACTTCAGCAAACCATAGTTTTGCTTCAACACTTTCCCTGACGATATTTTATATGAGAGATATATTGTAGATTCTCATCGGATGACTTATCTGTGTCAGCTTCTTGAGCTGTATGTTGCCAGTGCTTACAGTCCCGCAGACTGTATGCATTACTTTGCATTACTTTGCTAATTTCATTTTTTTTCCTATTGGCTGCAAGCAAATGTAATTATAGTCAGATCTACTTGTGCTCTAATGATGGGGGGCACTTAAAGTGTCTATTGCCACTTTAGATCGCCACTGTCTTGGAAGACGTCTTTACTAGACATAACCAAATGTTGAATGCTCCGAAAAAATAATGTTGCCAATAATGTTGCCAATTGAGCATGAGACCACTTTTTGGAGGGCATGTTCAGGTGTAAATAATCAATCCTCAAAGAGGATGTTCCCTATTATATTCCCATGTTCCCCAGCTCTATATTCCCTTGACATAACACAAAAGAGACACTTAACATCTCTCTCTCTGTTTTAAATGTGGTTTGCCAATAAAATAGTGTCAGTCTGTATCGTGGTGTGCGCTGGATTTTGGACTTTTTTGGTTTATGGTCATTTTTGGCGATTTACACGTTCCATACTTTAACGAACTCCTCCTAGAGAATTCATCAGATTAACTTCAAATTTGGCCAGTGCAATCTAAAGACCTTCACGATGAAAAGTTGTGCTATCTGTGAGTTTTCACCAAATGGCGTGGATATTCAGTATAGTCATAACGCCATATACAGTATGGCCATATACAGTAGCGCCACCTACTGGCAAAAGGAAATGACATGTTTTACTCTTTGATGCACTCCTCTTAGAGGGTTAACCACATCCACCTCAAATGTGGTCAGAAAAGCTGTTGATGATGCTTTATTGTGAAGATTGTGTTGTAACTCTACTGTACATGGTCAAATCTGCCCCAAATTTCATATGCTTGACAAGAGTCTAGGCCTGAAGACATCTACTTGGCAAAATTCACTCATAATCATAGTGCCACCTACTGGCAACAGAAAATTATAGGCGCTATATTTTAATGTACTACTCCTAGTATGTTCACCATGTACCCTTCAAATTTGGTCAGTAAAACCCTAAGACCTTGATAATGCTTTATTGTGAGGATTATGAGTTTTTATTGAACGCTGTTGCCACGGTGGTGCATTATTTGCCATGAAACAGGAAGCTGTTTTTGAGGAGTTAGCGGCGCTCGAAAACTCAAGAAACTTGGCACACACATCAGAAGGTTTGAAAATAGATATCTGATGTGGGTCGCAGGATTGTGTGTGGCAAAATGGCTCCATAGTGCCCCTTACAATATTTCAGTGAAGCAGCCCTCGCTGTACATTTCACCAAGATGTATGAAATTCGCTAGGCACATGTAACATCCCAAGACTGAAAAAAAAGTCTCTTGGTGCCATGACCTAAACCCAACAGGAAGTCCGCCATTTTGAATTTCATTTCAAATTTCAGTATATTTTTGGCCATTTACAGAAGTCATACTTTAACGAACTCCTCGTAGAGAATTCACATCGACTTCAGATTTGGTCAGTGCAATCTGAAGACCTTTGCGATGAAAAGTTGTACTATTTGTGAGTTTCGGCGTAGCCGTGGTGTGATGGCCATTTTGCGCATTTCGCTATGAAACATCAAGTTGTTGTAATTCACATATACATTGTCCAATCTGCCCCAAACTTCAAAAGTTTGATATGAGTCCTGGCCTGAAGACATCTACATACCAATATTCAGTCATAGTCATAGCGCAACCTACTGACAACAGGAAGTCATCCTTACCTAACAAAGATCATCCGATTTACATGAAATGTACGTTCAGTGGTCTACACATGATAGCCAGCAACATGACGTATAATTAGTGTGTGTTCTCTAGTGCCACATAGTGGACACAGGAAGTGACATTTATTTTGTTCAGGCAGTGTCAAATGGTCACGAAAATTCAAAGCCATGTCGACCGACTTCGTGTGAGGATACCACGGCTGCCATTACCCCTGATGTGCGCAAGGGTGTGAGGGCCCGTTCATCGCTGCTTGCAGCTTTAATTTTCTTTACATTGACTTCTCATCAAGTTCAGGATTCATTTTAAGGTTCTTGTTTTTACATCCCTTGAGCTCGACTGAAAACAAAAGGTGATTGTGCCTTTGAAGTGGTGGCTCTGACATTGTTGAACGGCCTTCCTATTGACATACGATCTGCGAGCTCTGTTGACGCCTTTAAAAAGCAGCTGAAAACGTATTTATTCAAACTGGCCTGTGTCCCGCTTCTTGCTGTCTAGTGTTTGTAAATTTTGTGTGTTTTTAAGGTGTGTTGTTGCTTTTGTTTTATTGTTTGTTCTTTTTACTGTTTTATGGTCTTATTTTTAACATTTTTACTCTTGTGAATCACTTTGTGACCTTGCTCTGTGAAAGTGCTATACTAAATAAACTTAACTTACTTACTTACTTTCTAGCAGTGGTCTCAGCGCACATATAAAAGATTATTTAGTAAGGACAAACAATGGATGAAAGCCTGGATTCTGCTCAGTCACATAGCCTTCAGACAGTACAAAGTGAAGGACATCTCCTGGAAGAATTAATGGCCTTTATTTTTGGTGTTTTGTTTCTGTGTCTATTGGTCAGGAGATTGACTTTTATTTTGATTCGAGTTCTTTTTTATATTTGTAAGTGAGTGGAAGTTACTTTTCATTAGATTTTGAACTTTACCTCTAGCACCTTACCTCCATTTTGTCAAATGTACAGTACAGTATCAAGAGAATGTTTAGTTCTTTGAAAAATTACCCCAGAGAACATCCAGGCTACGAGCGACGTGAAGCAGTGACCAGATGTGACCAGATGTGTTTTGACTTTAGTTTACAGTTTTCAACTAATGAGCAACAAATGACCCCGTAATAAAGTGAAACTATGTTAAATAAAGGCCAAATAAATGTTTTGTCCTCTGAGCTCTCAGTGTTTTGTGTGATTATTATAAAGGCTATGTCCAACATAATATGGTGTTACATTCATCTAATTACAGCCTGTGTTGTCTAATTAAGCTATCGGCAGTATTAAATGGTGGTGGTATCTAATTACAGCTTAATTTAGGGTAAAATAGCGTCTAACTGTAGCATATTTTGACATTGTATTTGATTTCTAATTAGAATATGATCTTGTCAAATGGTGTCTAAAAGTATATCAGGATCTCGTATTTGGTTTCTAATTACATTGGGCATAATATAATATATATAGTATAATTGGGCATAATAGTGTCTAAGAATAGTATATTTCGGGTCTCATACGTGTTGAAGCAAAACTGTGCTTTGCTGAAGTGTTTATATATAAAAAACAAATAATCAAAAGTACCTGATTGTATGTATATCTAACATATAAAGTGTGAAGATTGTGTTTTAGCATGCAACATAAAAAGATCATAAAGTTTTTTAAAAATGCAGTCCAAGAACTCCTGAAAACAACTGTGTCAAAAACATGTCCAGACTTGCCCAAGAGTGGAAAATCCCCAAAC
>NTHP01000929.1:14642-30629 GCA_003416845.1 Oplegnathus fasciatus | reverse complement strand
GCCAACGCTGTCGGAGACGTCAAGGAGAACTCTATGCATCAGCCACTGCTGTCACCAGACGAGCCTTTGGAGGTGGTGGTGTTACAGTCTGGGCAGGTGTGTCTAGTCAATACAGAACTGTCCTATACCTTGTGAATGGTACTGTGACAAGCCAATACTACCTGAATAACATCATTAATCCAGTCATTGTGCCTCTGCATGAGCAACACAGGCCTGATTTCATCTTCATGGACGACAATGCCCCAGCTCATCGAGGTCGCATCATCAGGGAACAGCTGCTGGAGGCTGGGGTACCTCAAATGGAGTGGCCTGCACTTTCTCCAGACCTGATTCCCATAGAAAACCTATGGGATCAGCTGAGTCGTCGTGTAGAGGGTTGTAACACCGCACCCCAGAATCTCAATGACCTGAGGGCAGCCCTTCAAGAAGAGTGGAATGGCATGCCTCAGCAGACAATAAGTCGACTTGTGAACAGCATGAGACGTCGTTGTCAAGCTGTAATTGATGCTCAAGGACACATGACAAGTTATTGAGACATTGACATTTTTTGTTGTGGTATATGCATCAGAACAAAACTTTTATTAAAACTAAATAGTTTTACAAAGCTTTCAGAACCTGAGGTGACTGGATATCGTCTTGACTGATGTGTGTTGGTGATCACGGTGAGTCTGTCCTCCTGTCTCTCCGTTCCAGCTGGACCCAAATGCAGGTGACAGTCCTGCTGTCTCTGGAGCCGTGACACACTGTGCCTTCAGCGGTGGTGCTCGCTGTACATGGTTTCCCTCTGCACCTGTCGCTAAATGATGCAAATATGTTAACGGAGGTTTTCCTCCGACAGCAGGCAACAGTTGGAGACTTTATTTGCCATCGTCAGTCATTTAAAATGTAAATTAACTTATCAAACAGACTTTTCACAATTCACTCAGTTCTCCTGATAAATTTGGGGTCATGTTTCACAAAGCACAACTCTGATATCATTAAATCACAAGTTATAAAAATTGCATGGACGTGCTGTGTCTCGGGATATCAAACAATGAGGTTACACATCTTTAGTTTGTTTAACTTAGTTCACAGAAGAGCTGTTAAAATTAAATATCAACTGAAATGAAAAGTCTTTCTTAAAGAGTAATGCAAAGTCATACGTTATGATTTAAGTTATGATTTACGTTATGATTTATACGTTATCTGTTAAATTGAGCAATATGTTAATGGTGTCTGGGAAGTAGTAAGGCCAACAGCAGGAGCAACAGGCCTTCGGAGCAGTGGGCTTTTGTTTTCGGGATAACCTGCCATCAGACTACGGGCTTGCAGTCCAATGGGCTGTCCCTGGTTCTGCAGGCGATAAGGCTAATGTATGTAGCTAACTTTAGCTTCACTTAAACTGGCTTTAGTTCGCTAATGTTTGCTAAACAAAAACAGTGCAGACTGAGCTCGTGCTGAATCCCAAATCTGTCTCAGTTAAAAACACAACTTCGCTAAAATAATGGTAAATTACAGTCACACAAATAAAGCAGCGTTGTTCTCACCATTAAACTGCTTCTCGTGGGATTGCTTGTGCCAAATATTGTAATCCTCACGCTAACTTTATTTGGGGGCGTGCAGACCAGGCTGCTACACGTCAACTTAGGTCATGTTAACAAGTTGAATCACATTTTAATTTTGTAGGCTATTAATGTTCAACTTATGTATTATAGATGAGTGGATGGACACAGGAAAACTAATGTAGAGTTATCTATTAGAGGCAATTCCTGACTCTAGTGGGTGAGCTGAGAAAAAAAAGTCACGTGTAAATCTTTACTCTCAGTTTGCAAATCTGTGTGCACGGTTTATAAACCACGCTCTCGGATTCATGATCCGTGCACACAAACTTGCAATCCGTGCGCACGGATTTCTGACCGCAAGTCAAATGCAAAATGCAAAACACAATACAGTATTGAATCTACCCTTAAATCTAGATAAGTTGGACTTACTTGGCGGATGCAGTCGCTGTTGAAATGCTGAATTCCTTGTTCTCTGAAGAAAGAAATTGTGTTTACAAATCTGTAGACACCGATTACAAATCCGAGAGTACAGATTTACACATGGCAATTTTATTTTTCTCAGCTGACCCCAGGGGGCCTTGTACTTGAACAATCATTTCCTTGTAAAAAATTTCAGCAGCCTCCAGTGTGTTGAATAGGTGCTTCTGAATGTGATCTGCAACCGAGCGGGGAACAGAAGGCCGTAACTGACATCAGAAGCCAGAAGTTTCTGCTTGACATTGATGAGCTCTGCCCTCTGTTTGGCGATGTCCACCATAAAGTTCAGCACAATGTGCTTCAGGTGGCCATGGAAGTGCAGTTGGGCTTTTTTCCTCGCCAGCCAAAGGATTTGTTGCTTTGCCTGAAAGTGATGGACCTTGACAATCAGCGGCCACGGAGGAGCTCCTGCTTTGGGCTTGGGAGCCTCTTGCCTCCAGGTCCTCAGTTTTAGCTACAAGCATCTTTTTGCTTTTGCACAGTACCTCACGACCATAGACTGTATATAAAGATGGACGACATGACAGCTCCCCAAAAGTGAAGCCAAAACAGCTCGATCGCCCCCTAGTGGCTGGTCCCAGTATATGTCATAAGTCCAGCCCCCTCCATGTTAGCAGATCGGACATGGGCCAAACTAAAAAATCAAAGTACACATACACACGTAATACATTTTTCCCAAAAATGGTTTCTGTCATTTCAGGTAGTTCTTATCACGCTGCTATTTGTACAAGTCTTCATTTTTCTGAAAAGTTTGGTTTTAATTAGTTATTTGATGCTATAAAAAGGGGGTGAAACGTCATGATTGACAGCTGTCAATCACAGTTGTTCTGAGCGCAACAGTCGCGGAGGCACCTGCGGACTTCTTTTCGGGAATTCTAATGTTACATAAAGTAGGAACGTCGAGAGGAGATGAAACTTTTCATTACCGTGATTCTTTGAAACTGACAAAATGGGTTCTGTTCTGCAGTAAACTATACTAACCGATTTAAGGGATCTGAGGGCTCTTTGCAGTTTTTTCGGTAAGTTAAATTTGGGTTTTGTAAGCTAATCAGTAAGTTAATGTTATTAGCTAGCTAGCTGAGACAACAAGCAGTCTAACGTTAGCTGTGTGGAAAAAAGGAGGTGATCGGTAGCGAGCATACAGTCTATAGTAGCGAGCAGTTAACGTTAGCTACTAATTATTTTTTATTATGTTATTGACATTTTATATTAGTTTCCAGTGAGATATTACTGAGTTTATAGTGTCACTATTGCTGCTCTAGAAAGAACATTTAGTTATATTTAAAATACAAATCAATCATAATCCTGTTCTGAACTTCTGTTTTAAAATAATATATTTTTTAAAAAGCAATCAACTATAACGTAAAATGGAAGGAGTCTCTGTCTTTCTATCTGTCCTTTGATTATCTCGACAACCATTCATCCTATCGACTTAACACACCGAAGAAAGTGCAGTGTCAAGTGTGAAGTTGTTTGGATGAGCAGTTCACCAGAAAGCAGTACCGGAGGCTAAGCAATCACCCTGTTCCAAACGGGCACTGCACTAGTTCTTTATAAGTGAAAAAGAAGCGGAGGAGGAGTATCGATAAGAGTCGTAGTATTGATGAAATCCTAACGATACCTATCGTTGTGTGTAAGTATGGGAGGATACTTTGTTTTTTGAAGGTTTTTAAACATTGTTAGACATAACTGTTAACCACCATTTTCACAAGACATCTTGATAAAATCACATTATTTAATTCTTTAGCTTTGGACAACGATTCATACAAAATAAGCAATCTGTTTTGAGGATGCGGACATCTATTCATAATGCCTATAACTTTTAGTTTAGTGTAGAAATTTATAAGGAGATGTTTTTCCAGTGCAGGGATATGTTAAGTAAATATCCTTAAGATATTTCCTAAATCAGCTGCTTGCCTTGCTCACAGGCATTAACAACTGATGGCGCTGCACACGGATTTATTCATCTGAAAGATAGAGGTGGTCTCCAGAAACCATCACCAGGCATGGTGTCTGTGTGTCTGACCACAGAAAAATGCATTCAGAGGAGGATCAAAACAAATGGAGGTCAACTTGTGCCTTGTCAACTGTGTGTGTTTAAGGTGAATTTGTGTCTAATGTGGTGCCAGGTTAAAAGGAGAGTTAGTTTGCATGCAAGACATAATAGTTAGCTTAATGGATGTAACTCCAGCTCTAAAAGTACATGCGTGAAGCAGCACTAACATCAACTTATCTGTGTGGTCAACCAATCATCTATAAACACAATAAACCATGAAAAGCAGCACAACAATGAAGCTCATGTACAAAAGTCAAATAGCCCTGTGCTTAGCTGTGTTATGCTATGCTATGTCCAGTTGAAGTCAACCATATTCATGTACTGGTGAAAATGGCCTCTTCGTGATATTGCAAAGTCAGGTTTAGTCACTTTGCAAGAAGGGAAACTGAAATGGCAAAAGATGGCAAGATGGTTCGTAGGCAGCTGACCAAATTGATCAATTTTTATGGGGAGTAATGTGAGGATATTTGTCGCTGTTACCAGTTACCACCAATTGTTCCTCTGCTGGTTATGATTTACAGTCGGCATAAACAGGACTGAATCATTGACAGATGAAACCTGGACTCGACTGATCCTCCTGAAGTTCTGTTGCTGCTGGTTATGATTTACAGTCCGCATAAACAGGACTGAATCATTAACTGGTTCCCTCATTCTGTTAATTTGCTGTTGCTCTTCTTATAAGTCACAGGAAGCCCTTGTGAATAAATTGTTTTACTGCACTTCTGTGTAAATAGGTTTAATGCACTTTTTTTTTAACATATGAGGTGGTTGTTAAGTTTAAAATTGTAATGATCTGCACATTGTTCCTCTTAAGTTAGTAGTTTGACTGTTCTGTTCTAAATAAAGGTGAACTAAGTTTGATAGTATGCTTGCACTCACGAGTTTCAAGGTTACAGTATATAAGTTTATACTATGTTTACAAATAACAAAAATACAAAAAACCTTTTAAAAAACGCATTCCTTTCATTTCAATTTGAGAAAATGAAAATGTTCACATAAAATGTTATTTATGTTACATTTCAATTTTAATGTTATATTTTTGTTTTATTGTTAATGTATATTATTAAGAATATCACATAATCTAAAAACATTCTCTGCATTTTCTTTGAGCACAGTTTTGTTTTTAAATCTGTATTTTAGTCCCGTATGAGTTTGTCTTGTTTACCAAGTATGTCCTGTGTCCCCACTCATGGCCTGCACCTTGTCGTGGTGAGTGGGCTTTCAACTGAGATGGGCCCCCTGTGTTGAAATATTGGTTACATCTGTTGTGTACAGTAGTTGAAGGAGGAGGGCCGCTCACAGACTTGCTCTTTTCATCAACTTCTTCTTTATTTAAACAGCGTCATGCTAAATCAAAGCCCAACTTTTTGACTTGCACCTTCATCAGGGGCCAAACAGGAATACTGGGTTGAAAACTACTTTTTATACATTTTCAAACATCACAAGGCATCCTATAGGATAATTACATCATTCGGTAATCAAGCCGTCAGCAGTGTCACCTGTATTGTTACCTGTGTTTGCTTTACACAATATGGCACCATCTTGTGGTTAAATTAAAAAACATGAATCCAGCCAAGAGAATAAACCAAAAACAAATTCCAATGTAATTTACAGCAAATTGTATCAAAGCTAATAATAATAGTTAAACTTCGCTTGTGAGGAAGCACTTCAAGTCCGGCTTCATTCATTCCATGTAGCAATACTGTGTTTAAATTATGTTTCCTAAATGCTTCACCTTTCTAAACCAACAGATCCTGATTGCCACCTCGCTTATTGCAGTTCACTTTCTCAAGCAAAGACCAGAAATTGTGTGGCTGTGTTCTAGAAAATGTTTTGTTACAGGAGAAGTAAGACCCTTTCTCCTAATAGTGCTTTTATGTTCTAAAATTCGAAATTTCAATTGTCATTTTGTCTTTCCCACATACATCAAGCCACATGGACATTTCAGCACTTCAAACGTTGGACTTTGATTCAGCACAATGCTGTTGAAATAAAGAAGTTGTTGAAAAGAGCAAGTCTGCGTGCGGTCCTCTTCCTTCAACTAATTAATTCCAAGGCTACCAGCACCAGCATAATGTGATGGGGTTGAGGTGGTTCTTCATTTGATACATCAGTTGTGTAAAAAACATAATGCTTATCTGTCTGTCCCTGTCCTAGGCTCACTGCAGATGTTGAAGAGAGAGAACACTTGGCTTCCTTGTACAAGTCCCAGAAGTCCCAGAACACGTAACACTTTTAGGTCAAGTGCTATATTATTTTTTTTAAAGTCACATAAAAAAGGATCACAGGATCATACTAAGTAAGCCTGTGAGAACCCACAGTCTTTTTTTTAACATTGAGTTTACTGTACACTTAAGTATTACATTTTTTTCCCAAGCCTGATCTGCAAACTCTCTTAATACAACCACACTGATTTATGCCTCTCAAATCCATGCTCCCCGTTCCAGTAGGTAGCATCAGTTACACCCAATGCTGCTGCTAAATCCGTTAGCAAAAGTTAATCCTTGTGGCCCCATACATGAGGTAATCATATGTCAGTTTTACAAATTATGCATGAAGGGGATTTTGCAGCAGTCTTCAGATCAGGAGTTTATTTGTAAACTATTAATGTATTAGACTTGTTGTACCTTGTGACCCCAACATGAATTTAAATAGGTAGTGGCAAGAACTCTAATTTCTGTACAAGTTTTTTTTTAAAACATCGGTGTATAAAGCTGCCTCTCACTTTATTGTAGTTGTTGTCTGTATGTGTAGTTGTCTGTAATGTGAAAAATTAGCAAAAGTTTGGGTTGAAAAAAATGTACTTAGAACTTAGAACTTAAGAACCTGAAGTTTGTCAGGACCTCTGGAGTGGCAGGGCAGACCTCACTCAGGCATAAGCTTCACAATTAACTAGAACTGTTTTTGATAATTGTTTTTCTTTATTTTTGTGATTACAGAAGCTGCCCCCAGATTCAGGCTTCAGTACCACTGAGCGACAACATGGAGGACTCATCCCATGTGTAATACTTGTCCACTCTTAATGCTTCATGCAATTCTTTGTCTTAATATTGGAGTATATTTTTCTGTAGTAATTTGTAAATGAACCTCTTGAAAAAGTACTAAGTCTAAAATGCCACACTATGTATTGTCAGTGAAACAAGCAATTGTTGTAGTAAGAAAGTAATAAGTTACACTTGGAGATGGACAAGTCAGTACTGATTGAATAATAATGAAAATGTGATTGGCTTCTCTTATGTATCCTTATCCTGCTAGTACTGTCCTTACTTAGCCTATATGCTGCCCTTTACACTTGGCATAAACTGTCACTCAGTTTTTTTTTTTACGAATAAGTTCAAAAGCTGTTGATCTTAGACAACCACACCTTCTGTTTTCAACATTGACTGCTGTCAATTGCCCCAAGAGTATATGAGAAATGCACTGTTTTGTTATGTAATGTATGTTTTCTTTGACAGCATTAAATAAAACCTAATGTAATGTAAGGTAAAGGTCTTTGCTTGTATGTTGAGCCAAAAACTTTACTCTGGAATTCTTTCACATATAATGTGTGTTCTACTAATAGTGTGTAATGCTACAGTAAATCAGAGGCATGTATACCAAAAAACAATGGCATAAGCCTTAACTTTTGGATGACCTGAACACAGACCCCTTTGCTACATTTACCATGGGGAAAAACAATTGAGAAAGACCATCAGGTGGAAAGGCTGGTGTAAAGCAAAGGGTTTGGAGAAGATGGAAGAGGAAGGGAGAGAGAGAGGAAGAGCTGTGACAGAACTCACCAGTGTGATGGCTACCGGTGTATGTAAAAAAAAATTTTAAATATGTAAAAAAAAAAAAGAAGAGTGCACATCAAACATCACATGAAGTATAAAAATCCTGGCCTCTTTTTTTGCTGCCAAAACTTTGGTCGGAAATCTACCTACTGGATTTGGTCTTTCAGACACAGGGCAAAATCTTTTACAAATATATCATTTTCCAAAGGGGTGAAATGAAGTCCATCATGCAAAAAATGGCCGGGACCTCGATGCTTTATCTGAGGATGATGTACAGTGCTTCCATTAATAGACAAAACAAAGGTAGCCATCACACTGTTGATGAAGCGCCTGGCTTTGTCCATTTTCTTGGGGTGGGCAGACCTCCACCGGCATTGCGGGGTGATGGCAGAGAAGATGATCTACATCTGAGGGAACTGCCGGTGGAGATCGCGCAAGTCCTGCTTGATCCCTGTGATGAGCTTCACGCTTTTGATGTTGCCAAGATCATTTCCGCCACAATGGATCAAGAGGACATCTGGCACAGCTCTTCCTCCAAGGCACTGGTGGAAGAAGGGGAGGAGGTTTCTCCAAACCATGCCACCCCAGCCAAACCACTGGATCTGGGCATCCAGAATGAGGTTGGTCCCGATGGTCTCCCTCGCTCGTCTTTCCCCACGGCGAATCTAGCTGTCCCCAATTAAGTAGATTTTTGGTTCTGTTGATTGTAAAATTAAAAGAAAACAACATTACCTTTCCATGAAACCTTGTGCTGGTGTCATATTAAATTTAACATTCTATTTAATATTTCTATTTTATTTTTCCATATTTTGCCAGGCTGTAGTGTGCACTATGAGTGTATAATGGAAGTAATGTAATGTTAAAAACTTCATTTTGTTTGTATCATTCTCAAATTACAAATCTTATGGTGAAATCACAATATGCAATATTTGATTTCCCCATATTTCCATGATATTTATACTTACTCTTGGTCTCTGTCGAGGGTTATTTTCTTTCTTTCTTTCTTTCCGTTTGTGCGTTTGTGTCTAAAATGAGGATAAGAAAATTAAAACATGACTAACGTTATCCATCAAATATATTGACTCTACATGAGAAAAGCGGAGGTGTGTTGCATAGCTAACTACCAGTTGCTAGACTGTACGTTATGAGCTAAAGATATATGATTTGGTAGTCCACCAAGTTGTACTACTTATGTTTGATTTCAGTAATAATGAAAATTAGTTACTTTACTATTTTTAGAAATATAGTATGTTAAGATGTGTTACTTTTTAAATATGACTACGTGGTTAGCTGTTGTATTTGCCTTATTTTAACAAGCCTTCAGTCTGTAGCAGGACAACTGTCAGGGAAGTCCGTCAAAATTGGCGTAGCCAGGCTTCATCGAAAATTCAGGGAGGTGTGCTTGGGCAGGTGTATGGGCGGGACCTCGATACTGCGGTTCCATTCACCGATCACTCCTGCGCAGACTCTGGGCATAGCTGAGTAAGAGCTTAGACCTTTGCTGTCACCTCCACAATACTCCATCAGTGAATGGTCTGCCATTACAGCCATGCAGACAGCAGGTAGAGATTGGCAGGTGTGGATGTGTGTGTGGTGTGGGCTGTCTAATTGGCTTTAAAAACGTATTCTTCATAAAATCAAATGCCAGTATCAAACACCCAGTCCTGTGGTTTGACAGGTTGATGAAAAGTTTTTAACTTGCTCGTTCACGGAGGGCACTACAAGCAGTTACATGGATTCATGGCAGTTACAGTGGAGTCCAAAGATGACCCAGTTTCACAGTGCAGAAGGTATCAAAACATACAGAGAAATCACTCCTATGAAAGTATATGGAAACATGAACAGTGAAACATGGCTGTGAAAGTGTTGCCGAGAAAGGGTGCATTTATATCTTTTACCAGCGTTGTCATTTTCAGAAACATGAGATGTTCCGTTATCCATTACATTGAGTGAGACACAGAGATTTATCCATTTGCTTAGACCCACTACAAATGCTGCTCTGCTAATTGGATTATAAGCCAGTGGAAAATGTAGGTTGCCGTTGAACATGTCAGAGATGTTTCCTTTTTCCTGTAGGGCGAAATTATTTTTCCCAACATCAATCATTCCCACAAATGAATTGTTATTCCCTCAAAACATTAAGCAATGATTCAAAGCTTCTTCAGAAATCAATGCCAAGAATTATTAAAAGCTCTCCAACATTGGAATCTTTTAAGTGTGATGGCAAGTGTGAAATCCAAAATAAATCCTTTATTTGTGGTGTTATGAAATGAGTTGGGGACAATGTACTAATTTCCCTGAACAGTATTTAAGAAAACTTAAAAGCAGTATTTTCATAATGTCTTCCTGTCTGTGTATTTTTTAAAATTTTGAGATTTGCAGTCAATGCCCTGTAGCGTGATGACGATGATGATGATGAACAATTTTACATCTTTCACAGAAGAACTGATGAAATTCTTGCTAAATACAAAACTAAAGTTTTGCGCCGTTGACATCGGACTACCCTGCCCCTTTTAGAAAAGACTACAAAACAAGAGAAAGCAATAACACTCGCTTACTACTCGTCTTAGACTGCTCCTGTCTTCTCCAGATTGCTCTTATTTTGCCGCTTGATGAACTTGTCTTTTGGCCCTGGCCATCTGAACCGCCAGCTGAGTCCATATAATTTAAGACTGGCCCTGTTCCACCCGGAACTGAGCTGAAGCTGGACGTGCTGAACGCCAGCATCCAGCAAACTATAAAAGAAGAAATCTTATGAGAAAAACCTGAGTAACACTTTCTATGAAGACCACATCTATTTGGGGGCTTTCATGGTGAATTATAATGCATTCATAGTTCTTTATGACTACATTCATAAACACACATAATGCTTTCTGATGCACTATATGTCATGAAACATTCTAGATGTGACTTATAATGAATTAAAGTTCAAATGTCTTATGGATGCTCTTGACTAGTTATAAACTAGAGGTTGATTGATGAGGCTTATAATACATTATGACTACCTATACTCACTTATACACACCTCAACCACCAACTCTATTAAGGACTCATAGTGTGCTATAACAATCTATGCAGTATCATAAGTTATCATTGTATGTGTTGAGTAAAGTGAAGTACATATTGATGCATCTATAATAATGCATGCTTCATCATAACGTTTCATTGTTGGTTGTAAGTAAAGTGTAATGCATTTTCATGCATTTAAAAGAATCTATGCTGCATCATAAGTGATTAGTGCAGTGTCCGTTCGGAACTGACCAATTGACAGACATGCAGACAGACTGAGATTCTTTGCATTTACAGTTGGATTATTATTTATCATTTATTCTTACTTTGAATATATCACAGAAGTTTTATACCTTAAGGTTCCACTCCTATAGCAGACAAATTTTACTTGTAATTCTCTACATTTTGGCGTCTTACATAATAATCACTTCTGATCATTGAAATTAGTCGTGAGAATAACAGACACACTCACGATGTAATACAATCGCGATATTTTGCCCTCAATTACGATGATATCACAATACAGCCGATTCCTAATCCTAATACAATACATCATGATATCCGTGCAAGACCTCTTCTTCCATCCTTATGTTCCATCCATTTTCATTGACAGTAATAACTATGTTTGTTAACAGGCTAGGTTAGCACACCAACAGCCAAGGAAGGTGGCCTTGTGGGTAACCTGTGTATGTGTGTGTAGCGGGTTTGTTGTGGGAGATGAGTCTCTCCCCGCGTGTGGGAGAAGCCAGCACGTTGCTGCAGCCTCAGAACAGTGATTTATTAGTGGTAGTAAGTGACCATGCTGACAGCAACGCATGCAGATGCGGCAGCCAGTAGCTCCCATAAACTTTACTACATTTTTGTTTTAATTTGTTATTTTTTCGCCTTTATTACTTAAGCACGTATTACCTATGACAGAAATATATCCATCAACACTGGAAAAGAAAGTGCAGGGACCTCGAGACAATCACTGCCCACAACATCTTCTGATCACCCAGCCAGACCAGCAGGACAAAAGCACCACTGAAAGCGGTGTGATCGCCCCAGGTAGAGAGGGAAGAGAGCCAGGATAAGAGCTAAGCTAACCCAGCTCGGACCTAAGGCTATTCCACTACCCAGCCGCTGGAAAATAAAATGATTGAAATAAAATTCAGGCTAACTCAGCAACAGGAAATCAGAGACTGTTGTGCCCTCATCTTTACAGAGACCTGGCTTCATCACAACATCCCAGATATTGCACTCGACGGGCGGACCGTGTTCTGCGCTGACAGGACACAAGTTTCCAGTAAGATGAGGGGAGGCGGATTCTGTGTTTACATCAATGATGATTGGTACTCAAACATTGTCAAAGGTGATGGACAATGTTCCCCAGGTGTTGAGTTTTTAACATTAACATGTCCCTCCCCCAGATAGTCTGGATGAATGGAGAGGTGAGTGCCCTTGCCAGAGCCAAAAAAGCTGCCTTTTGGTCAAGAGACAAGGAAGCATACAACACACAACAGAGCAAGACTGAAAGCTGGTATCAAGGAGGCAAAGCAGAGACATCAGGAGAGACTAAAGAGAGACCTCAATGCCAACAACACCAAAGACATGTGGCGGGCAATGCAGAACATCACAGGCTACAAAAGCAGGAGCGCCATATCATGTGTGAGTCCACGTTGCTAGATGAGCTTAACACCGTTTATGCTCGCTTTGATCTCCTCAACAAAGAGTCACCTGTCAAGTCTACTCTACCTCCAGATGACCGGACACTATCCACAGTGGAAATTAGAAAAATATGAGTAAAGCTGCTGGGTCTGATAACATCCCCGGTCGTGTACTAAGAACTTGCGCCAACCAGCTAGTTGATGTCATCATTGACATTTTTAACATCTCATGAGGAGAGTGTTCCCACCTGCTTCAAGACAGCCTTCATTGTTCCTGTACTTAAAAAGTCTGCACTGTCTAGTCTAAACGACTACCACCCTGTGGTCCTCACCTTCATTCTGATGAAGTGCTTTGAGAAACTGGTCCTCCAACAAAGACAACATCCCAGCCAGCCTGGGCCCTCACCTGTTTGCATTCAGAAACAATAGATCCACAGAGGATGCCATCTCCACTCTAAAACAGACCCCAGACTGTTCAGATTGGTGGTCACACCTCCTCCACTCTAGTGCTCAACACCGGAGCCCCCAGGAATCAGGCTCCATGGGTAGAGTAATGTAGCGGAACAAGTAACAGATAGTAGTCTAGTTGAAGCAACCAAATTTAGCCTTAAATTCATGTTTGGACGCCACCCTATTTTGGAAAAACAGGGAAAACCTGGAATTAATTAACTGAGCCTCCTAATCTCAAGGCTGCTACCGGGTTCTTGTCCTAGTGTACAGGGACCAGATTTATTGCTTTACACACACGAAAACCAGGTGAACAAGTTCTTTATAAATGAAATAGTTATTAAACTACAACTACACACAGAACTAAAACTACCAGACATACAAATAAATGAATAAATGCAACAGTGAATGAAGGTAACAGTGACTAAATACACAGAATATAACGATGAACACTTAATGAATGAATGAGGACCATTTTGTACCGGATGATGCAGAGAATGAATATTGCACAGTATATGATTATTATTATAGATGTAGCCTATTGTGGTATTATTATTGTGAGCATATTGAATTGTGGAAGCACAGGAGATCGCTAAATGGATAAAGTTAGATAAGACTGACCAGTGAAAATCACCTTAATGCATTGTTCAACAGCTGAGAGAGTATTTGGAAGCAGCAGTAAATTACTTACTTATAATTAAGGGAATTACTTATTGTGAAAACCTACTTGTCAATAANTAGTCTAGTTGAAGCAACCAAATTTAGCCTTAAATTCATGTTTGGACGCCACCCTATTTTGGAAAAACAGGGAAAACATGGAATTAATTAATTGAGCCTCCTAATCTCAAGGCTGCTACTGGGTTCTTGTCCTAGTGTACAGGGACCAGATTTATTGCTTTACACACACAAAAACCAGGTGACCAAGTTCTTCATAAATGAAATATTTATTAAACTACATCTACAACCACGACTAAAACTACCAGAGATACAAATAAATGAATAAAGGTAACAGTGAATGAAGGTAACAGTGACTAAATACACAGAATATAACGATGAACACTGCATGAATGAATGAGGACCATTTTGTACCGGATGACGCAGAGAATGAATATTGCACAGTGTATGATTATTATTATTATAGATATAGCCTATTGTGGTATAATTATTGTGAGCATATTGAATTGTGGAAGCACAGGAGATCACTAAATGGATAAAGTTAGATAAGATTGACCAGTGAAAATCACCTTAATGCATCATTCAACAGCTGAGAGAGTATTTGGAAGCAGCAGTAAACTACTTAACTTAACTTTTGATTCTGATTTCGACATAATATTATAAAGGGGAATCCTATTCTCATAACACTAAATTTAATTTAATAGCTAATCTAGGCCTGCTTAGCATCAACCCCACTGTCACAGGAAAAGCAGAGTTTCACCTATGACCAGGGAGACGATGTTCTGGAGCAGAGGGAGGAGGAGGAAGGCCGGCTCTCGGCATGTGGACCCGCAGAGACGAAGGCGTTTCGTCCCCAGTGAAGGCATCTCCATCGGGCATCTTTTAGTGGCACTCTCCATCCCACGTAGGACCCAGGCAAGGCCGTCTGTCTCTCTCTCAGCAGGCGGCAGGGCGACATCTTCATGCACCCCCACTCTGGAGGCGCTGGCAAAGCGGTAGTTGGGTTTGTCAAGAAGGCAGGCGTTCAGCCATCAGACTGAGGCAGGTTCTCCTCAGAAGATTTCTTCTTCAAAGTTTAGGCTGGGAGCGCGTGCGGTGCGGCTCCTGGTTCCAGCTGGTCTCCAGGATGAGGTCGGGACTTCAGGAGTCTGGTTCAGCAGAGATCAGCAGGCATGAGGCATCCGAGGAAAGGAAGAGCAAAAGGCCCCGGACAAAGAGCATCTCCTTGGTTTTATGATGGTCTGTGTAGAAGGGGCGGGGGTCAGCTAGCAAGGCGCGAAACTTCATCTCCACCCTCTAATTCTAATCTCAGTTATTCTCTTTTGTTCCTCATTTCCTTTCTAAAGAATTATTAAAACTTATTACCTATTTAATGCTTCCATAGTTAAAAGTTTGATCCCTTCAGCTGCTGAAGGATACCAAACACTTCTATTAAATAAGCAGTAATAACTGTTATACAGCGTTAACTCAGGCTTAAATATCATAAACGTCAATCACTTCCACAAAGTGTGATCCACACATACAAGTCATATATATGCATATGTGTACAGGTAGATCTACAGTTGGCAAATGGTGAATACAGTAATTTAACACAGATGAGTTCCTTACAGTCTTGTACTCTCTCTCTGAGAGAGGTGGTAAGAGGCAGACACACACACATTTAGATACACACACGTCTGTGGAGTGAGTGTGTAGGGGGGTCAGAGTTGGAGAACCTGTAAGAACTCTGTTAGTTCAGTTATAATAACAGATGACACCTAAACTTACTACTCCATGCAAATAGATTTCTACATATATGTGTATTTGTCTCAAATTAAATAGCATTACTAGTTCCTCAAGTAATTACTCTATCTAAGGAATGCAGGGAGGAGGGGTGAAAGGGGGGCATGTGTGTCTGTGTCAGACGGCTATCTTTATGTTCATTAACTTAATATTTCTCCTTATTGCAAGCTATGATCAAGTTATTGACTAAACAAATGCATATTCACAAGTTTTATTAGCTCTTGAACAAGACCAAACATGCTATGGTTAGGCTAAATTAGTGAATTTATGTAATATGTTCAGGATCTTATCATTCTGGCATTGAAATCAACACATTATAACGACATTTTGTAGTCCTTTACATTATTCATTAAATATATCACATATAATGAATGTAGAGTCGAATTAAAGTCAATTCAGATTCAGCAGAGGATTCCTCGATCCTCTGAGTTCAAAGTGGTCAAGTGAGACCTGGTCCTTGGAGTCTTTGCCATCACTTTATGACCATCGTAAATTGTCTTATCCATTCCATTAGAGGCATTTCCTGTGGCCTGGTAGACCCATGTTTTATGTTCAGAGGTCATTTGGGCCTGGAGTTCAGG
>NTHP01000928.1:79308-92546 GCA_003416845.1 Oplegnathus fasciatus | reverse complement strand
TGTGTGTGTGAGTGTGTGTGTGTGTGTGTGTGTGTGTGTGTGTGTGTGTTAGAGACAGATGGTGAATGAGTGTGTGCTCTTGTGATGATGTTCAAGAACATGTTTGTGCTGATGCATCAGACACACACTCTCTTTCTCTCTCTAACACATTAGTAGCTGTTCTGGAGCTTTTGATCATATCACATGATCATCTTCAGCTGATTCAGAGGTCAAGAGTGAAGTTACTGAAACAAGTGGTCAGTCTCTACTGGCAGAGGAGGACTGTGTGGTATGATCAAAAGCTCCAGAACCACTAAATGGATCTCGTGGTCAGCTTGTTTGTGTCAACAAAAACAATAAAGAACAGCTGATTATTGACTGCTGATTATTAACAGCAAATTAACGGCTGATTAACTGTTGATTATTAACTGNNATTTAACTGATCATATTGCTTATATTGATCTGATCCTTTGTTTTACTTCAGCTGTCACTCTTTACTCGCGAAGCTTTCAAGCAGCAACGCGACGAGCGCAGCCGTCGTCAACTCTCCGCCTCTCCTCCACTCCGCTGAGCTCCATGTGTGTGAAGCCTCAGACAGACTTTCCACGGACAGCTGTGGACTTGCGGACGGGCACGCGGTTCCATTCATACTACAGCAGAGCATCCATGTGTGAATGCTCGCCAGCCACACTCTAAACAATAGACTGTAACGTTAGCTATGGCTGGTAACTACCTTGCTAAATAGTGGCTAGCTTGTATTGATTGTGGCCACTCGTCTTGTATTCTTTCAAAGATGAATTATAGGCAGTGCCCATTGAAAAAGAGCAGGGCTGAGCCCCACCTGTTCATTCAGGTAACTCAGGTAAAGGCTGAAGCAACAGACACTGAGGGAGACTTTTAACAGGAGAGAAACTCCTTCGAGACAGAGTCAAGGCCAAAAAGATTACAGAGAGGGGTTGTTATTTTAGAACATGTTATTTTGGTAAAAATGAAAATAAAGAACATGAAGAACAGCTTGGATGCAGGCAGTTTTTTCTTAATGCGTTGCAGAGCTGTTCAATTACCAAACATATACATTGGATTGATTTTAATAACTTTAATGTACTTGAAGTGTCACTGTGCAGCTGTATTATCTAGGAAAATACAAGTATCGGATCGGGACTCGGTATTGGCAGATACTCAATATTAAATGACTCGGATCAGAATCGGGGCAAAAAAACTTGATTGGGACATCCCTAGTATGTATGTATATGTACACAGTTATTGATAGAAATACTAATAGGAAGAGCCTCCAGGTGTCACTCATGAATCCTGACATTTGATTGGTTCTTGTATTAGATGGCGGTGGATCAGGAGGAAGCTGCTGATGAATAAGTGACGGCGAGGAAACAAAATACACAACTGAATTCATTCTGAATTACTTTATCAAAACTAAAGAAGATAACCACACACTGAACAACAAGCTCATTTTACCAGATGGACAGAAGAAAATAATAAAACTGCATGTTACTGTGTGTGTGTACAGACATTTCTTCTTTTTCTTCTTCTACAGACACTTTCATTTCTTTTCCTCTTTATTGAACACAGAACAAACAACAATACACACAACAGATACATTTAACACATCATTACGTCAGAGGTCTATTTCAATAATAACTAAAAATATGTTGTCAAATACTCAGAATCTGTTCCAGCGTTTAAAAACAGGTGTAAAAACTTTTAGAACAGGAAATGGAAACAAAACTAAAAGACTTTTATAGAATTACACTCTTTAAATAAGATTTCACAAAATGAAACAAGTCAGTGAACTTTTTAAAAGTTTTTAAAAAATCAGAGATCAGATTTAGTCTTTGGCCTCTCTCTCTGTTTAGTTGCAGCTCGTTCTCTCAGAGTGATGCTATCCATTACTGCTGATCGATACATGACCTATTGATCGGCCTGATATTGATCGGTGCACATTGACACACTCTGCCTGAGTGTGTGTGACCTGTCTCACCTTGTCTAATCGTCCAATCAGGCTGTTTACATCAGCTGCTAACACAGACAAAAGAGAGAGAGAGTGTGTGTGTGTGTGTCCTGCAGGTATCACATCCAGCTCGTTAACCCACCTGTTTCCTCATTAGTGATCTGATGGGATCGTTGAGACTCACCTGTCCCGCCTTAACAAGCAGAGACAAACTTTCAAATGTTCTTTAGTTAGAGAAGTTTTCATCCAACTAATTTCACTTTTTCTATGTTTTTGTGTCATTAGAAAACTCAAATGACAAAAAGAAAAAAGAAAAAGCTTCATGGTTCACTGAGATGGTTAATTTGTATTACTGATCATTTAAAGATGTTTGTCCCTGAGTGTTTTCCACTGTGAGGTTTGTAAAAGCACAAATCCTAAAGTGTAACTTCAGACTAAATCCATTTCTTGAGTTAGTTAATGACACGTACGGTCACCTTATTCCCACTATAGTGGACGACCCTCACTACCTCCCTCAGGTGTTGCACATGGGTCTCAAAAGTGAGCGTAGTTTCCAGCCAGATTTCCAAATATTTAAAACACTCAATAATGTCAATTTGAGAGCCCTGAAGAGTTTGGATAGGGACAGTGGGCTGGATACATTTAGTTTTGTCAGAATTTAAAATGAGCTTGTGTTTGATAAGAGAGATCTAAAATGTCTCGAAAGCAGACAGATAGATAGATAGATAGATTAAGAGAGTATCATCTGCATACAAATGTATATGGCGAATAAAAGAGTACCAAGAATAGACCCTTGTGGGACACCTGTAATAACCTTAAGGGCACTTGATTTATATACTTACATATGAGGTATATTTATGCATACCTGATCCATACCCAAACACCGACAGCAGGATGATCCACCAATGAGAAAGCAGCAGTACATGTCACACAGTTCACACTCTGTGGTGATGATGATAATGATAATGATAATGATGATGATGATGATGAATCACCACGTGATCAGAGCTGAGTGTCACTTTGGATCCAGTCTGGGTTATCAGGTCTGAGTGTGAAGACCTGAACTGTATGTGATCTTTATTTCAGAGCAGCGGATACGCAGACGATGAAGAGGAGGAGGAGGGAGAAACTTTTCCCATCAACCCCTTTTCACCTCTGAATTGAATGGGTATTGATCTGTGGCCGCTGCCATGGTAACACTTAATCACAAGCTGGGGTCAGAGGTCAGCACACATACATGTTTCTACCTGCCAGCCAGTCAGCAGTGACACCAGGAGGAAGAGTCTTCATTAGAAAAAAACAGGTTAGACATTTTTTTTACAATCTACTAAATGGATGTTTTTGGTTTTAAAAGTGTTTTGATAAACAATGTCAGCACAGTCCAGTAACAGAAAAATCAGTTGTGAAGCGAGTCTCTTTCTGACATTAAATGTAAAACAATGTCAGAAATGATACAGAACACCAGAAATTAAGTCCATAAACCCCAAAATTTAATTTCATTAACTTTCTGGAGGGATGCACCGTCATTACAAGCTAAACCAGAGATTCTGATCTGAGGTTCTGCCTCGTACCAAAGTCCAGCGTAAAAGTTTTGTTTTATTGAGCAGTAATTCGCTGGCTGACAACTGAGTTTGTGGAATGTTGAAGTCAGATCAGACGCCTTTCTTCCAAAAGATTTTTAAAACGTCTTTAATTTGTGATGAAGATTTCAATGTATGTAAATATAATAATGTCATCTACATATCATAGAACACAAGAATCAGAAAACATATTAGTAGAACATTAACAGAAATAGAAAATAAAAGTGGTCCTAATGTAGAACCTTGAGGAACACCTTTTGGCTGAGTTAACAAATCTGATTTACACCCGTACAACAACTCATTGCTTTCTGTCATGAAGATACAAATTAAACTACAACAGTGCATGCTGGGAAAGGCAAACAAACTGTGTATAGTTCCTTTCAAGTAAACTAGCAGTGTTAGTATTAGATTAAATTACATCTAACTGTTTTATTAGCACTTTGTTGACTTACTCTCAACTGACTCAGACTCAAGCAACAGTTGTGCAGTATGCAGTATGATGACTGCCATGGCTCTGTAGCTACAGGGCTATACAGTCATTTTTCATTTTCATTCAAACATGAGGATTTAATGCAGAATTGTAAAAGTAAAATAAATGTCATGGAGCAGAGGATTTCTGTCCAAATTGTCAGTTTGTTTTTGGAGGAGCTGAAAACATCACAGAACAGAAAAGACATCTAACTGTGGGTTAAAATTGGACAAAGTTTAACTGAAAAGTATAAATTTTGTAGGGTTAATAACCGGTTCTCCAGGAAGGAGAGGCTAACCATGCAACTCCCATCCTGTAAACCAGCCTTTGATCACACCACGGACAGCAGCTGAAGTGCCAAATTTATCAACGCTAATCTAACAGCCCACCCTGGACTCAAACCAACACAGCCTGATTTCTCCAACTATCAAACATCCGAAACAGCTTTAGCCAGCCTACACTAACAAATCAACATAAAGGTAGCTTACATAGTATGTCGATAAGCATAGAACAAATAGCCATCAAGAAAAGCACAGTAACTCATTATTGGCCTACACAGTATGAATGAATGGATGACGGCACCTGATCACACAATCACTTGCATTATAGAATTCATCATGATCATCAATGGCACAGCAGCCAAATGTTATCACAGACACAGATTACAGTAGATGCACATTTTCCAACTTAATGAGAGTTAACGATTACATTGCTATTTAAATCCCTGATTTAAATCCCTCATCCCACTCCATGAGAGAGAGAAACCTGTACTCACCCATTAGAAGTTCATCCTACGGGCCTTGTGCTCAGCAAAGTCATTAACAACACTGCTCAATTCCAAATTCTTTCTTGTCCCATGCTGCTCCTTAAATAAGACTTTATCAACTTAAGCTTGGACAATGAGCGCTCTGCAGTCGCAACAGTGACAGGTACTTTGAAGACTGCGTGAAACGGTCAGTGTGCGAGAGGTCGCACCTACAATAGTAAAGCGACAAAAATCTCCTCCCTACATGGGCCCCGGACAGCTTCTGGTTGCACTGTTGATATTTATGCCAGTGCTGTGAACACCTCTGAGACGGCCTCCTGACAAGCCTCCACTCCGTCTCTGACATTAAAACAACTTCAGAACATCAGACCTTGAAGTTTCACTACAACATCACAAAACTGTTAGTTTAACACTTTTTAAACTCTCCACACAGACTCCAGTTGGACCAGTGGGTAGAAACCAGTAGGTAGAAACCAGTGAGTAGAAACTAGTGAGTAAAAACCAGTGAGTAGAGACCAGTGACTATAAACCAGTAGAATAAATGTGAACTCCTCCTCAGTGCAGTCGGAGGGTTTCAGTTTGACTGAGAGATAAACTCTGTCTGTGGCCTCAGTCTGCTTATCAATCAGCCGATCGGTCCACCGAGTCCGCGGCAGCCGTGTCGCCGTGACGACCGGCGGCTGCAAACACGGGGTAGGGTCCCGGGGGGCGGCCATGTTTGTTGATTAAACTAAAACAAGACAAACAAAGAGACAAAACAAACTAATTACCTGCAAACAAACCTGATCGGCTGAGAGCGCTAACGAGGCTTAACGAGGTCAAACAGTGTTTACAGGGGGGAGGGGTGGGCAGTGTGTGTGTGTGTGTGTGTGTGTGTGTGTGTGCGTGTGTGTGTGTCTGTGGTTTGTCAGTGCGACGCTAACAGGATGTAGCGACATCAAGATAACGTTCCATCAGTGTTTCCTGCACACACACACACACACACACACACAGTTGAATAATTGATGGTTCAGTGTGGTGAAACTAAAACAGTGTCTGCTTTTAATAAAACAACGTGTGTGTGTGTGTGTGTGTGTGTGTGTGTGCGCGCGTTGAATAAAATATCAGTTGTCATGTCGACAGATGAATTATGAATATGCACATTATGGAGCCAGTCTATCAATCACACACACACACACTCACACACTTTGACCCACAAACCTGTTTTTGTAAGTGACAAACACTTTGAGTGTAGAGAGGAGGAAGGAAAGAAAGAAGGAAGGAAGGAAGGAAAAATGTGAAGGTACGAGGGAGGAAAGAAAGAGAAGAAGGAAAATAACATGAAAAAAGGGAGTAAGACAAAAAGAAGGGAGGCGAGGAAAGAGGGAGGGAAATCAGATTTAAAAGAGAGATTAAGGCACAAGTCAAGGAAGGAAGGAATGAAGTGGAAAAACAAGGAAGGAGGAGGACAAAGGAAATGAGATCTAGAAAGGGATAGAGGAAGAAAGGAAGGAAAGAAAGACGGGAAGAAAAAGATTGCTGGAAAGAGGCGATGCTGTAGAGACAAACTAGGGAGGAAGAAAAAGAAGCAAAGAAGGAAAGGAAATGACATTTAAAAAGGGATGACCACAGAAGAAAAGGAAGTAAAGAAAGAACAGAATGAAGGAGGGATAACCACAGGAAGGAAGGAAAAATGAAATAGTCTAAAAAGTCTAAAAAGATTGAAAGAGAACGAAGGAAGGAAGCAAGAAAGGCAAAGTATAGAAATAAAAGCTGAAAGGAAGTTAAAACGGGAAGGAGACAAAGTATGAAAGAAAGACGAGAAGGAGGCAAATGAAGCAGGGCGGGAATGTGATTAAAAAGGTAATTAAGAGAAAAAGAAAGGAAAGAGAAAAGGACACAATAAAAGGAAATTAGATAAAAAGGGATGAAAAGAGAAAGGAAGGAAGGAATGAAGGAAGGAAGGGAGGGAGGGAGGAAGTGAGTGTGTCCAGTCTGTCAAACTGCAGTTATTAGTAACGATAACTGAATTTGGTGCAGACACACTCACACACAGTGAGGTGTGTGTGTGTGTGTGTAATTGAGTTTCATGGGGTCTAAATATGATCCATGTCTGTTGTCACGGTGACAAGTGAGCGATTATCATCCCGCCTTTCTAATATCAGCCTGAACACACACTCACACACACACACACACACACACACACACACACACACACACACAGTTCAGGTTAATCTAATGGAGCCACAGAGAGACGATATATGAAAGAAAAGGAAATATTAAAGAAGAAAAAGGGAAAACATGAAAACAAAGAAACAGATGTTTGTCCTCTCCTTCTCTCTGCTTCCTGTTTTATTTATTGATAATCAGGAACTACTAAATATTTACACACGTGTCAGTACTGTAAATATGTATCAGTACTTTAAATATGTATCAGTACTTTAAATATGTGTCAGTACTTTAAAGATAAAATCTCAAAGATTTTCATAAATAAACATCTGTTAAGTCACTATCTATCTCTGATCTAATCTCTACGTGACAACTGGTTTATAACAACTAATCTACGTGACAACTAGTTTATAACAACTAATCTCTNTATTATTATTATTATTATTATTATTATTACTCATATTTCTATTACTAGCCATATTTCTATTATTAGTCGTATTACAATTTTTAGTCATATTTCTATTGTTAGTCATTCTTCCATTGTTATTACTGTTATTATAATAATAGCTGTTATTGCTATTATTAGTTATATTTCTATTGTTATTATAGTTGCTGCTGCATGCCTGCCTGCCTGCCTGCCTGTCTGTCTCTCTCTCTCCTCTCTGTCTCTTCTCTCTCTCTGTCTCTCTCTCTCAACCCAACCGGTCAAGGCAGATGGCCGCCCACCAAGAGCCCGGCTCTGCTCGAGGTTTCTGCCTCTTAAAAGGAAGTTTTTCCTTGCCACTGTCGCCAAGTGCTTGCTCATGGTGGGAAGTGCTGGGTCTCTGTAAATAACGTTATTAAGAGTACGGTCTAGACCTGCTCTATATGTAAAGTGTCATGAGATGACTTTTGCTGTGATTTGGCGCTATATAAATAGAATTGAATTGAATTGAATTGAATTGAATTGATCTGAGGTCTGTGTGAGGACAACATCTGGACTCAGGTCTGTACACACACACACATACACACAAACACACACACAGACAGCATCCAAGATGGCGCCGCAGGTGGCAGCCTTGGTACTGCGCTCTCTAATACTTTTGTGTTTTTGTTCATTTGTTTAGTTTTCTGCTCTCCGTCTTTGGTCACTTTCACCAGAGAGGAACTCTTAAACATCGGACTATCAACTGGTCGAACTTTTTCTCTGGTTTTCATCGAACCGGAAAGTTTTTCCGAGCTTTTAGTGGGAGCAGCTCTCTACGGGACATGCCGGAGACGCTGATGAGGGAAACGAGCAGGAGCACTTGTTAAATTGAGACAGCAGGGATTACGGACTGTGCTCCCGTCCATACAACTGGTGAATGTTGGCTCTCTGGCCAACAAGATTGACGAACTGCTGCTGCTCAACAGAACAAACACAGACTTTTACAGATCTGCCGCCCTGTTCTTTTCTGAAACCTGGCTTGGTGAGCATGTCCCGGATAGCTCACTCCATCTACCGGTCTTCCAACTCCTCCGTGGGGACCGCACGGAGCTATCGGGGAAAACGAGGGGAGGCGGAATCTGTTTCTACATAAATGAAGGTTGGTGTACAGATGTCACAGTGTTGAAGATATCATGCAGTCCTCACTTAGAGACTCTTTTCATAAACTGCAAACCATTTTATTCACCGCGGGAGTTTTCCTCGTTCATTCTGGTCGGTGTTTACATCCACCCTCAGGCCTGTGTTAGTGAGGCGTTACAACACCTGGCTGACCAGATAACAGACGTGGAGCAAAGACATACGGACTCTCTGCTCATTGTTTTGGGGAATTTTAACAGAGCAAACCTCAGCCATGAACTTCCTAAATACAGACAGCATATTAAGTGTCCCACCAGGGATTCAAGCATTCCGGACCACTGCTACACAACTTTAAAGGACACCTATTGCTCTGTTCCCCGGGCAGCTTTGGGACTGTCTGATCACTGTCTGGTTCATCTCATCCCGACCTACAGGCAGAAACTAAAATCTGCTCAGCCTGTGGTAAAGACTGTGAGGAGATGGACCAACGAGGCAAAGCTGGAGATACAGGTCTGCTTTGACTGCACTGATTGGAGTGTTTTTGAGACTGCAGCTACAGATCTGGATGAACTCACCGGCACTGTGACATCTTACATCAGTTTTTGTGAGGACATGTGTGTGCCAACGAAAACCTTCTGTACATACAATAATAACAAATCCTGGTTTACTGCAAAACTCAGGCAGCTTCGTCAGGCCAAGGAGGAGGCCTGAAGAAGTGGGGACAGAATCCTGTACAACCAGGCCAGGAACACACTGACAAAGGAGATCAGAGTAGCAAAGAGGAGCTACACTGAAAAGCTGAAAAAGAGCTTTTCAGCTGATTCGGCGTCAGTGTGGAGGAGCCTGAAGGACATTACAAACTACAGGAAACCATCCCCCCACACTGTGGAGACCAGCTGGAGCCTATCTTCACACAGACCTTCAACAGATCTCTGGAGCTGTGTGAAGTCCCCTCTTGCTTTAAATGCTCCACCATCATCCTGGTCCCCAAGAAACCCTCCATCACTGGATTAAATGATGACAGGCCCGTCGCCCTGACGTCTGTGGTCATGAAATCCTTTGAGAGACTGGTGTTAGCCCACCTGAAGGACATCACAGGGGGCCTGTGATGTCCTTCAGGTGGGCTAACACTGCTGGACCCCCTGCAGTTTGCCTACCAGGCAAACAGGTCAGTGGATGATGCAGTCAACATGGGACTGCACTACATTGTGCAATACCTTGACTCCCCAGGGACATATGCAAGGATCCTGTTAGTAGACTTCAGCTCGGCATTCAACACCATCATCCCAGACATCTTCTACTCCAAACTCACCCAGCTCACTGTGCCAGCCCCCACCTGTCAGTGGATCACAAACTTCCTTACAGACAGGAGGCAGCAGGTGAGACTGGGGAGCATCACATCCAGCACCCGGACAATCAGCACTGGCGTCCCCCAGGGGTGTGTGCTCTCCCCACTGCTCTTCTCCCTCTACACCAACGACTGCACCTCAGGAGACCCGTCTGTTAAACTCCTGAAGTTTGCAGACAACACAACAGTCATCTGCCTCATCCGGGGTGGTGACGAGTCTGCGTACAGACGGGAGGCTGAACAGCTGGCCCTCTGGTGTGGTCAGAACAATCTGGAGCTGAACACGCTCAAAACTGTGGAGATGACAGTAGATTTCAGGAGGAGCCCCCCAACACTGCCCCCCTCTCCATTCTGAACAACATGGTGTCTGCTGTGGAAACCTTCCTGTGCCAGCTCAGGACGTACAACCTGCCTCAGGAGCTGCTGATGCAATTTTACACCTCTATTATCTGTCTGTTCTCTGCACATCCATCACTCTGTGGTTTGGATCGGCCACCAAACAGGACAGGAACAGACTACAGCGGACAGTCAGGACTGCAGAAAGAATCATTGATGCAGACCTGCCCTCCATTCAGGACTTATACAGGTCCAGAGTCAGGAAACAGGCAGAAAACATCACTGCAGATCCATCACACCCTGAACATAACCTGTTCGAACTTCTCCCCTCTGGGAGGCGCTACAGAGCTCTGTACGCCAAAACAACCAGACGCATGAACAGAACAACTTTTTATCATGTAAATATCATCACTCAAACACAAAACTATGCACGCGGTATATACTGTGAATACTGTCATATCCACCTACCTCATGTTTATAAAGCAACCTGTTACAGTAATCATATTTATTTCAGCATCCTTTGCACTCTGCTCCATTGCACTATTGTCTTACTGTCTACACTTGCTATTGTTGTTTTGTTTTGTTTTTTTATACAGTATATATATACTTCTTTAAAATATATTTATATCTGTACATAGTAGTTTAATGTTTATGTTTACCTTGTCAAGTTTGTTGTCCTTGTTTTAAGCTGTATGTAAGTCTATTTCTGTATGTACAGTCAAATTCCTTGTATGTGTACATACCTGACCAATAAAGCTGATTCTGATTCTGACACACACACACACACACACACACACTGTATTCTGTGGTTGAAACAAACATGTTACTGCTGGTTAACGACAGCTCTGTGTATGTGAATATGTGTGTCTCTGTGTGTATGTGTGTTTAATAATAAATTACATATAAATGAATAAATTTTCTTCAGTCTACAGCTTTTCATCCAGCAGACTCTTGAATCTGATTGGACGGCTTGTTGTGTCAGTCATCAGTCTTGGAAAATTACTTTAAAACTTTAAGTACTCAGTGATGAAGTAATTAAACTACTTTAATCTTCTTTATTTAAAACAGGAAATGACACATCGAGGTTTAACAAACAGGAAGTTTATCACAGTGACCTGAAGGGGGGGAGATAAGAAAGGAAGCATTGAAGCACCTTTCCTTAGCGTTTAGAGAATTCAAACAGCACTTATCATGGCTGCCACTGAGATACTGCCAGGTCATTTCACTCAGTTAGAACCCTCCTGAACAAAAAAGACTATTCGACCGCAGCTCAGGGCCAGTTTTTATAACCTGAGGGCCCAGGTGAGCTTAATCAGCTGACGACCCTCCCATGTCAACCAATTGCCTGGTAGCCACTAAGACAATGGGAAGGGCGTCACACTGCTGTTAATAAACTTCCTCATCCGCTCACTTCCTCTTCTTCTCTTTTGTTCTTGTTTTTCTTTTTCTCTCTTTTCTCATCTCTTCTTTCGTCTTTTCTTTTTCTTTTCCTCCTCCTCTCTTCACAAAACACTTTACTCCACATTAAACTGTGACCAGAAGAAGAATGTGTTCAGTTTACACTGTTGTTCTGCTGCTTGATGATCAATATTCAGGATCCAATGATAGAAAGTTACAGAGCAGCAGAACTGTGTGAACTGTTTCCACTTGAACTTCCTGTCAGCTGTAGAGAAACTGCTGCTGTTGAGTGTTTTCCAGTTTTCTGCCGACAGAATCTCTGGAAGTGATCTCACACACACACACACACACTCACACACACTCACACACACACACACACACACACACACTCTCCCTGCTGTTAGCAGAAATTACAAACTGCTGCCGAATCTTTTCCTCCATCACAGAGTTGATTTTTTCTGGACACATTTAGCAGATAAAATGTTGATGTGAGGAGTTGAAGCCGACTGTCAGAGGAGTTTTAATCTAATAACAGCCTCCTCCATCTATCTGATGATTGTTTCTGCAGCTCAGTTATTATTTTTCTTCTTCTGTTATAAAACTTTGCTGCGCTGTGCCGGCCGCTCGCCGCTGATAAATAGCAGGTGATGGATGTCGGCTCCTCGGCCCTGATAGTTCCTCTCCGACCGCAACATGAAAGGAAGAAAGACTATTATTTCTTATCATCTTCTTAACATTATAAGCAGTGGAGTGTTATCAGGGGAGCAGAGAGGAGGTGCTCTGATAGACTGTCACCTCCTCTCCTCCGATAGCATCGCGCAGAGATGAGAGGGGGAGGATGAGGGAGGAGGGGGAGGAGGGTGAATGACAGAGATATTACCGCCGTGGAAGATTTGAGTGGTGATTTCCTCCATGACAAATGACCCAGCAAGGAGAGGAGGAGGAGGAGGAGGAGGAGGAAGTGTGGACAGCAGACCAGCTGACAGCTCAAATTACAGAAGAAAATATCATCGAATCTGCAGCTCGGTGGACTGAAACCGTTTATCCACAAACATGGAGGAGAGTTCAGTGAAAGTCTCAATGAACCCAAAAACAACTTTCATGTAAACTCTGACAAAGTGTCCAAAGAGGCTGAATGTTTGTCAGATGTTTCTAAATGAAGACGACAGGTTGAATATTTCCATCATATCAAAGACTATGTGATGACAATATAAGAAATCTGTGAAATCAGCGTTTCATTAACAACAGACAGGCTGAGGTGACACGTCCATGTTTTTTATTATTTATGGTTTCACAGTTATGACTTCAGATGAACAATATTCATATTGTTCATTAATGTAAGTTAGAAAGTGCTGATTACAACAACTCCAGAGTGAGTGTGTGAAATGAGTTTATATTTCAACATGAACTGTCCTCCATGTCTCATCTTTACGGAGCCTCCGCTGTCTGCCGACTTTCCCACAATGCAAAGCGTCACGGAGTGAATGATGTTATAAATGATCATGATTTACGACACCTTTCCTATCAGGATTGAAATGTTTCATTTAAGTATAAAGTTGATCACTCAGAACAACTTTGTATTGATCTGCAGTGACCCTTCCCTCTAAGTGGACAAGTGGACCCAAACCATGCCAGTAAAATGCTTCTCACCTTTATGGAAACATCTGCACTCTTTTATTCAGGTTTTTCCTTTAAGTTGTCCCCC
>NTHP01000928.1:56065-70755 GCA_003416845.1 Oplegnathus fasciatus | reverse complement strand
CTATCTATCTATCTATCTATCTATCTATCTATCTATCTATCTATCTATCTATCTATCTATCTAGTAGGCTGAGGAGCAGACTGGAAGCTAGCATGCTGATTGTAAGCAGGCTGGTAGGTGGGAGGCTTGGGCTGGTAGCTGGGAACCTGGGGCTGAGGCTTGGGCTGGTAGCTGGGAGCCTGGGGCTGAAGCTGAGGCTGAGGCTTGAGCTGGTGGCTAGCAGGCTGGAGCAAAGGCTGAAGGCTAGCAGAAGTGAGGGCTGGTCACAGGCTGACTGGGAGCTAGTGGGCTGGATGCTCGCAGGCTGGGATGCAGGCTGAGGTGAAGACATGAGGCTCGCAGGTTGGGGGCTAGCAGGCTGACCACTAGCATGCTGGAGGCTAGCAGACAAGGAGGCCAGAGTGGCTGACAGTTCCTCCTTTAAACCAGGTAGCAGCCTCGCTAGCCCAGGATTAAGGGAGAATTCATTCAAAGCGATGGACAGAGCTGCCTGCTTGCCCTGAATATCATAGTCTTTGCATAGCTTCATAAGACATGAAATGACCCCGAGTGCCTCCTCCACTTCCTCCACAGAACAGTCTCTGTCTGCTGGGTCCATAATTGCCAGATTGCACTGTCAAGGTTCGGACCAAAGACAGGATAGGACCCAAATGCAGACAGACCAGAGAGGCAGAGCTGATGCAGATCAAACAGTATTTTAATGATGACTCACTGGCAGGTAGACAGGCAGGCAGGCAGGTTCGGGCAGGCAGGTAAGGTTCAGGGAAATCAACAAAAGCTTGAAGTTCAAATGAACATTGCAGGAAAAGAGTTGGCTGAAACAATGACGATCTGGCAGAGCAACAAAGGATGGCTGGAGAGGAGACAGACTATGACAAGTTTATTAGTACTAGTACTAGTTTATCAGTAGTATTACTAAGTTTCACAAAGTGCACATCAGCCAGAAGCTGCATGAAGACGAGACACATGAGGAAACATACAAATATAAAAAGGATTTAAAGATGAGGCCCCTCACCATCTCTGCACCTGCCTTCAGTTACAGACATACACACATTTTTATCATTTCATTCATTTACACATAGTTCAGATATGTGTGTATAAACTTACAGATAAACACAAGATCACAACAGGAGCTTCTTCTTCTTTACTGGTTCTGGATCATTGTTGTGACTTTAGATTGAAGCCAGAGAGCTGCAGCGAGCAGGAACATGTGGTCCTGTCTGACAATAGTAGAAATATTACAGCAGAGTTCTGCATGTTGTCATTTTCTACCTGAGATATGTGATGTGTGTGTTCGGCCTGCGGCAGAAACACTGAAGATGTTTGAAGACGTTTGGTCCGACTGTCAGAGTCTGCAGGGAAAACCTGAAATCTGCTGAACAACAACATCCTGCTGCTGCTGTGGGCAACCTGGATATTCATTACAATATCTGTGTGTGTGTGTGTGTGTGTGAATCCAACAGAGGATTGAGATGTTACCAGTTTAGTTTCTGCTGAGGCGGCGTTCAGACAGTTAGCGAGTGCTGTTTATGCTTTTGTCTTCTACAGAGTAACTAATTGAATCTGTGTGTGTGTGTGCGTGTGTGTTGTCTATAGATAGCAGTAAAAAATGCAGTCAAAGTTTTTTTATGTGTCGACTATAAAACTGAAGGATTTCCATTTATCTCCACAGAGACGCCTGAACATTCTGCATTACTAATAAACTAATAAACTGCTGCTGAGGATATAAATACTATAAATACTTCTGCTGTCACAGTATTTGAAAGCAAAGTATACTGTGTTTTGTACTGGACTTGATGGAGTTGAAAGGTTTTTAAAATGAAATAAATATTTCTCACCATCACTGAAGTTTGATTTTAAAAACAGAACTGAGGAAAATTTTCATCTTTTTTTCTCATATTTGTCAGATTATTTACTGCAAAACATCCCATGGACCCAAATGATGACAGAGGCAGAGATGATGCAGTTCAAAGGTTTATTGAACGGTGGATGGCCTGGGGGGCAGCTCTGGAGCGCGAGCCGGAGGATGACCAGATGGGCGGAGTCACTCTGTAGGACGGGCAGGCGGGCGGCCAGATGGGTGGAGCTGCTCTGGAGGATGAGCAGGAGGCTGACCAGATGGCCGGAGCCGCTCTGGAGGACTGGTAGGAGGCTTGGCATCAGCAAACTCGGTCGACGGGGGAAACCAGGAAGCTCAGGCTTGGTGACGGCGGGCTCGGCTGATGGAAACCAGGAAGCTGGTGGTGTCGGCAGTTGGCTGAGAATCAGGCTTGGAATCAGGCTTGGAATCAGGTTTAGAGTCGGCAGGCTCAGCTGACTGGGGTTCTGGGAGCTCAGGCTGGACGACATCAGCTGGGGCGTCTGACTGGGATTCTGGGAGGTCAGACTCTGTGGCGCTGGGCAGCGGAGACTCTGTGGCACTGGGCAGCTGAGACTAGCAATGGCATCAGGAGCCATGGTGACCATGCTTTCTTCTGGAGACTCCAGGGGTCCCTGTGAAAATGGCCAGGCAAATACCTTCCCAAGGTGACTGCCGGACATCAGGGCGGCTCCTCAAACTGTCCATAGGATGCTCATAGAGTCCAGGAGATTCAAGATCAGGACAGGCAGGTAACAGGCTAGCCGGCTCAGGACAGGCAGAGCTTAGGCATCGAATCCGAGGCTAAGACTGGAGTACAGGTTGGTTGTTAGCAGAGTGGAAGTTAGCGGCCTGGAGGCTAGCAGGCCGAGGTGCAGACTGGAGGCTAGCGGGCTGGTTGCTGGCACGGTGGGGTGAAGCAGGCTGGGAATCTGGAGTGTTAATAAAGTCTCTGGCCCACCCAGGTTGTCCTCACTACTGGAGGCGTATTTCAAGTCATTACTGATACACTGAAGGTAATAAGTCAGTTCATGCAGGTCTTTCCTCAAATAATCCCGCAGGGGAAGGACCCAAACGCAGATGACAGAGGCAGAGCTGGTGCAGTTCCAAGGTTTATTGAATAATACAGGCAGGTAGGCAGGTACAGGTGGGCAGATAGGCAGGCAGGTAGACAGGTAGCTGGTGACGGGCTGGCAGGCAGGCAGGCAGGTCCAGGTTCAGGTAACAGAAGCTCCACAGGGAAAACAAGTAAAACGGAAACAATGCACATGGCAACTTGGGTGAACTGGTGAGGAATGAATGGGAATGGGGCTGTACTGCAGGTTTGATAGGGGAAAGTGGAAATGGGTGAGAGAGTGGGCGGGGAACCTCAGGTGAGGGGAATGAGGTGATTGCAGGGGAGATGGGAGTCGCAGGATCTGGAATGAGGGCATCTGGTGGATGGAAGGAGAATGGTAATGAATGAGAGACCTGGTTTAAGTTGATCTGGTTTAAGTGGATCTGAATTGTGGTTTTAGATTAAAAAAAGATTCATCTTATACATAATGAGTACTTTTACTCTTGATACTTTAAGTACATTTTGCTGGCAAATACTGCAGTACTTTTACTCAAACAAGATTTTGAATGCAGGATGGTTAACAAAGTATTTTTATACTGTGGTAATGCTACTTTTACTTGAATAAAGGTTCTGAATACTTCTTCCACTACTGCAAATACTACTACAGATACTACCAATACTACTACCGGTATAGTAGTAGTTTATAGCTTTTGTTGCACTATGTTTTACAGCAGCTTCACACACACACACACACACACACACACACACACAGTCTATAATATAATATAATTTCTTACAACCAAATCTGTGTATCCTGTCAGTATATGCTAACCAAATACAGATGTCCTGTTGGGGGCGGGGAGTTGGCGGCTTTAGCCAATAAAAACTTGGTTTGAATAAAAACAGAGGCAATAAACCTCCACTCTCTTTATTCCAATAACATGTTTTTATTTTAGATTTTTTTTAGAAATGAAGAGGCGGACCTCCACAGTGCTCGTAAAATAGGATTGACAGGAGAGGAATGTTGGCTCTGCTCTCTGGTCCAAACAGGACGAGTTGGAACCAGGTTAGAACCAGATTAGAAAATGAATATTGGGATTCTTTTTACATTCTGCCGTGGTCTGACTATGTTCTGCACTTTTCTTGTGTGCTGTTGCACATTTGGTCCATAAGTTGAAGTGGAGCTCAGATCTCAGGAGCATCTTTGTTTGTTTTAGGATGTCCTGCTCTGTGATGTCACAGAGGTGTAACTGTGTCATCAGAGTAATGTTTGGGGAAAATGATCACATGTTGTTAACGATTATTATTACCCTCTTTCTACAGTCCTCTGTGTCGTCGGAGGAAACTCGACAGCTCTCTGGAGTTCATAAACTACAGCAACACTAGTCGTAGCTCCTCCCCTCTGTCTTTCACAGCCAATCAAAGTGCTTCAAACTGATGTCATGTGTGTTGTTGTAGAAACCAGAAATGAACTGAAGGAAGCTGAAACAACAAATATGGTTTATCAACTTTCAGACGCAAACACACACACACACACACACACACACACACACAGCTGTCAGGACTGATAGGGGCCCTCAGGGGCCTCATGGCCCTAACGAGACTGTTTGATGACTAAAATAAACACAAACGTCTTAACTGTACTTCATGTGTGTGTTTGTGTGTTTGTAGAGTGGTTGAAAGAGGACGCTGTGTGTGTCCTCGTGTGATAAGCAGGAAGTGTTCAGCAGCAGAATGAGATCAGGGCGTTCACTGATGATCAGACCAGTGCATGCTGGGATATATAAAATGCCTGTTGTCTAAAAAAAAAAAAGCAACTGTCGAGTTTCAGAACCAGGTTGTTTTTGTAACTTTCTGAAAGCCAGCATCCAGCAGCCTGTGATTGGTCAGCTGTGTGCAGGTGTGACAGGTGTGTGTCTGCACACGGTGGTGAGATGTGGGAATCATCTTCATCTTCATCTTCAGTCTGAAAATAAATGTGTGCATGATGTGACGACACTCTGGTTCAGGTAAACATCAGGGTTTGGGTTAAACTACTTCGTAACGTTTGTTGTCGTGGTTACATTAATTACCAGGTGGTTAAAGTAAGCGAAAGATGGTGGTCAAACAGGAAGTGAACAGCGGTCTGATGTTGCCTGACCTTGTGTCTCTGATCCCGATATCATTCCTGCAGCCACCAGAGGGCGCTGTTGCTGCCGTGGAGCTCTTCTGTTCATTTCACCTCACTGATGTTTAAACGTCATCACAGCTCTTCTGTTTCTATTGTTGTCAGTCTCACAGCTCACCTGAACTCTGCCACCAAACACAATGTGCAGACAACCATGTTTGTCTCTGTAGGCTGACCAATATTTTATAGTTTTACTGTGCTCCAGCTGAAATGTTTAAACATGTTAAGTGTGGGAGAGCTGCAGTCCTGTATAAACAGCTAAGACAGACTGAGTGATAGAATCGTTCTTCAGGGGTTCATTTATTTATCATTCTGCAACACGAAATGCGCGTGTGTGTCTTCTCCACCTTTTTTCTAAAATCAATGATCAGCTTCTTGGTTTTGCTGATGTTGAGCAGTAGGTTGTTCTCTGAGCACCGCTCTGCAAGATTGCAGAGCTCTGCAAGATTGCTGATTTCCCAATATGAAGTCTCATTGTTGTTTGATATCCGATGGTGGTGTCATCAGCACACTTCATAACAGAGTTCTCTCCATGTCGGGGACTGCAGTCGTAGTTGTACAGCGTGAACAGGAGGGGGCTGAGCACATAGCCCTGGGCGCCTCCAGTGTTGAGTACTAGAGTGGGGGAGGAGTGACCACCAATCCAAACTGTCTGGGGTCTGTTTGTGAAGAAGTCCAGTATCCAGTTGCAGAGTGTAGTACTCAAGCCCAAAGTGTTAAGTTTGCTCAGTTTCATGGGGGAGATTTAATGCTGAGCTGAAATCGACAAACAGCATTCTGATGTAGGTGTTGCTGTTTTCAAAGTGTGTGAAGACCGAGTGGAGGGACGTGGAGATGGCATGCAAACTGGTGAGGGTCCAGGCTGGAATATTTGTATAAACATGGTACAGGGTTTTGTTTCTCCTGGTGGGGGTGTGGGCATGCAGGTGGAATTTAGGTAAAACAGATCTGAGGTCTGTTTGATTGAAATCACCACCTACAATAAAAATACCATCCGGCTGTTTTGTCATGTGACTGCTGATGACCTTATACAGTTCCTGTAGTGCATTTTTCAAATTTGCATCTGGAGGAATGTAAACAGCAGCAACAGAAACACCGGTTTCTCTGGGCAGATAATATGGTCGGCTTCTTAACATTAAAAACTCAACATCTGGGAAACATTGTTGATTTAAACTTGTGTTCTGTTGACGTGGAACATGGTCCGCCCGTCGAGTGCAATAGCTTGATTATTAGCGACTTCCTGAATTAATAATTAATTAGTTGTTGCTCAGAGTGGAGATGACTCATCAGTATCAACACGTGATGTCAGGAGTCCAAATATCACCACTCTCCTGGTTACCCCTTGTTTGAAAAAAACACTGCAAAAGTACCCCCTTAGATGCCCCTGTGGTAGATAAAACATGATAAAGTGCCCTGTGGAGTGACCTTGTAGTGGAGAAAATGTGATGCAGGACCATATAGGCAGCTGTTTCACCATAAATGCATGATGACTTTCTGCCTGCTGATGCCCCATCGCATACAGCCGGTGCCCCATCTCTCGCAGCTGGTGCCCTCTCTCCCCCCCCCGCCCACCCCTCAGACAGCCTGAGTGGGGTCAGAGGTCATTCAGGTCATTCAGGGACACGCTGCCTTGCTCCTGGGTAGCTGAGCAGAAGCTGAGATGACTTCCTGCTGTGATGGATGGTGGTCGCTATAGCGACAGAGAGCTGGTATGGAGATGTAACCAGACAATGAGATTCCTACTGGAGAGCTTCATCACTCATCCTCCACATATCGCCACGGTGACGCCGCGGTCACCACTTCCTCCAGGCCCTGAGTGTGTGTGTGTTACTGTGTGTGTGTGTGTGACTGCGTGTTTGTGTGTGTGTTACTGTGTGTGTGTGTGTTTGTTACTGCGTGTTACTGTGTGTGTGTGTGTGTGACTGCGTGTTACTGTGTGTGTTTCTGTGTGTTACTGTGTGTGTGTGTGTGTGTGTGTGTTACTGTGTGTTACTGTGTGTGTGTGTGTGTTAACCAATATATAAAGAGCGTCTCTGCGTGATATATGGCCTCATTTTAACCTCACACTCACACACACTCAGCAGGCTGTAGATGTGACAAACTGATAGCAGAGCCAATTAAAGGGCTATTACACTCAACCTGCTGTCATTAGAGGGCACAGAGTGTCTGTGTGTGTGTGTGTGTGTGTGTGTGTGTGTGTGTTCATTGAGGTAAATTATACAGCAGCAGTTATGAATGAATACAGTACAAAGAGACTCCTACTGTGGAAGTCGCTGTACTGACAGAAGTACTACAGTTAGCACTCAGTTAGTACTGAGTTAGTACGACAGTTACTACTTACACAATACAGACATTGTACAGGCTGAAACTGAGACAGTATTAAATGAAATTCATCCCGATAATTTTAATTTTACTATTCAGCTTTTCTCGCTCAGTTCTCAATAAAAAAAACTTGCTGTTACTTTAAAGTTGAAGTAGGTAACTTGTATAAAAATAGCTTTTAGTCATATTTGCTAAAACTGTCACTCTGTCCCGACAGTAGGACATGAGACAGATAATCTGTGAAAAAAATCAGGCTCCTCTGGCTCCACCTGCTGCTCCTAAGGACATTTGTAAGAATCCACCACGCCTGAATCACAACAACCAATCAGAGCAGGAGGAGCATCTGCTGGAGTGTCAATCACTGCTCCTGCACACGCTGCGAGCAGCTCCCCTCCCCGAGCATACGTTAAGTCGATTAAGCTCCGTATCTTCAGTGAGTCGACGTAATGACGGACAAACAACCACCAAACAACCCACCATCCCTCCTTTGTCAACAACAGCTTACAGGACAAAGACGAGTAAACAGAAGAAGACGGATGAAGAAAAACGGCTGAGAAGAAAGAATTAGACTGAGCGACTCTGAGGGGAGGAGCTCTGGAGACCAGCTGGAGCGCAGCGGAGAGGGAGGGACCTGGAAGTTGTACTCGTTCAAAGTCCACTCTCTCAATTCTATCGATTACAGCTTTAATAATACTGTGACAGTGTGTGTGTGTGTGTGTGTGTGTGTGTGTGTCCATACATGGTGAGAAACAGAAAGTTGATAAACCACATTTGGTGATTCATCTTTCTTCAATTTGTTTGGTTTCTAGGACAACAAATGACTCACTAACTGTACTAATTATACTAACTGTACTCTCTGTAGTAACTGTAGTGACTGTACTACCAGTACTACATCAGTACTGTGTAGTTACTCTCTGTCATTAAAAATGAATAAACACACAGATGTGTGTGAGCCAGAGGGAAGGGCGTACGAGGTTACCACCTCATATCAGAGACTCTCTCTCTCTCTCTGGATGTTAACCAGAAACACACAGTGTCAACATCTCACTAACAACCACTGTAATGTGTGTGTGAGTGTATGTGTGTGTGTGAGTGTGTGTGTGTGTTTGAGTGTGTGTGAGGGTGTGTGTAACGAGCTGCCCTGAAGGCAGGTTGTCAGGTGGTAGAATTTATGACTTCTCGACATCATAATCTACACACACACTTCTCTTCTTCTTCAGTGCCATTTGAAAAATGTTGGCTGTTATTTGTGTTTTCACACACACACACACCCACACACACACAGACAGACAGACAGGTAGAGAGAAGTATTTCTATCAATCATCCTGCAGTCATCTCTCTCTCTCTCTCTTTCTCTCAGTGTGTGTTGGTGTCGATTGTCCCGGTGCAGCAGCAGTATTTAGATTTCAGTCCAGAAGGGAAAAGATTTTATAGTTTTTTTCACTTGCTAACATGCAGCATGCAGTCAGTGAGACAGAAGTCTGTGGACCAAACTGTGAATCCATGAATTCTTTTCTCCTTCATACTCCACCACCTGCACAACACTTTATATTAACACACTGTTTTCAAAACTGTACAAAACACATTCAAAACAGAATGCTGGAAAATTTCGTGCATTTCTGCAGTAACCATGTTGAAATATAAAGAAAATCTTCACAGATTATTTACAATAAAATGAAGTAATAATGCAAAAGATACTTTCCAAGATGCAGAGAAGACATAAGATGTGATGACTTGTGGCCAAATGCAGGAGAGAGGACTAGAGCCCTCATAGTACTGTACAGTATGAGTCATTATGCAATAATCATTACAAAAAAATCAACAATATATACAGCAGCCCTGGAATTTCAGGGATTTGTTTTTTGTTTCACCTTTTTAATTTTCACAAGTAAATGACTGAATGTGTGGCACTGGGTGTTATAGGAAAATATCACCCCCCCTAATTTTTGAATTCAGTGAAAGCTAAAACATAATATAATTACTTTGTCACTTACCTGTACAGTTCTGTTACTAGGTGTTTTACTGAAATGTGTGGTTATTTTACTCCTGCAAGCTCAGCATTGTCAGCAGAGGGCGCTCTATGCATTATACTGGGGCATCAGTAGCTGACGCCAGTAGAGTAGAAGAAGTCGCCATTACATGATGAGTGAGTTCAAGTCTGCACGCCGACAGAGAGCGCCTCTGACCTAAACTGTATCTTCATATTTCCAACAGGTAAACTGACGGTCAACAGACCCCTGGTCGTAGACAGTAGTAGTACACTTGAGTAAAGCCTTAGTTCATAACTGTGACATGCAGAGACATTGAATTTGATCGTAGCTGAAAATGAGTGTTGCCTAGCAACGCTAACTGAAATGGCGGGCGCTGAACAAAAGAATTCCGCTAGCTCAGCTAAAAGACAGTCCAGCACCTTTCTGTGTGAGCTAAGACCCATTAAATGCATGAACAGAGATTCATGGTTAGTAATAAACTGTGTGAAGTATGGCTGAACTGAGGGAATGTTTAAAGCAACAGTAGTGTGCCAGTGTCGAGCAGGCTGGAGAGCTAATGGTTATATGGGTTGATATGCTAATGCTAATAGTCACTAACTTGCTAATGCTACGGCCGTTGTAATATTTCTGTGCTGTCCCTTTAAAGTCATTTGGTCCAAAAGGTGTTTCAGCGTATGACGTTTTCAAATAAGAGTTCACACAATTTTCACTGTTGATGCTTTTTATTGCCATTTCTGTGAGTACACTGGGAGAGAGATTTACAGTGACTGATGCTTGGTATGGAATACTGTGAAGTCAGAGGATGTTAGTTCATACAGTATGAGCATTTTTCAGATTAAAAGTGCTAATAAAGCAAGTTCATATTATTATACATACTAGGACAATGTTAAATACTTACCTGTTACTTACCTGAAATCCCTGTGAAAGAAAGAAATGTAACTGAGTACCTTACCTTGGATATCCAGGAGAGTTGAGATTAGTATTGCTAGTAATGTGTGTCTGTTATTTTGTTTGAGTTGTCAATGGAATTTAAATGTTCACTATTATGAGCTATATTTGGTAGAATATGGCAGAAAGTAAACGAGTGAGTAGAGTAGAAGTCATCAGTACGTGATGAGTGAGTTCAAGTCTGCACGCCGACAGAGAGCGCCTCTGACCTAAACTGTATCTTCATACTTCAGACAGACATTAAATGTGTTGCACTAGAGTGAGCTTCGTCATCCTTGCACTTGTAACAAATGCAAAGATACAGAAAAAATAAAGGATATATTTCTGATTCTTTTTCCATATACTTTAGTACAGTCAATAAGGTGAACAGCTGTTCTTCTTCTTCTATAATGAAACACTGATTTATGTGAAAAATCATTCAAACTTCAAAGATCAGAGTTCATCATTTCTGTAACGCTCCCTGTTGTTGGTGTTGTTAGGTCAGTGTGTTCTGAGTGACAGTGTTTGTTTCTGAGGGAGAACTGTCTCCAGAGTTCTGGTCCAACCAGCTGATTCTGAGACCCGTATGAAGAGTTTTGGTGGTTTGAGTTTTGGTCCAGATGCATGTTGGTGATGCAGACTGGATGAAGAGTTTTGTGGCTTCAGTACTGACTGATGATTATTAGCAATTGAAAAAAGCTGTAAATTGATCTTTCACCACATCTGACGGGGGGGTGGGGGAGTCAAACAGGAGGAAATGTGGGAGAGGAGGTGAAGAAAGCAAGAAGAGTAGGAGGAGAAAAAAGGAGGAGAATCAAGGATGCCAAAAAAAGGAGGAGGAAAAAATTAAAAGGGAAGAAGAGGTGAAAAAAGAAGGAATGTGAAGATGATGATGATGAGGAGGGCATAAAGAGAGACGAGGAGGTTATAGATCAAACAAACATATAATAATATGTATAATATATAATATGTTTAATAATTATAATATAATGATATTAAAAGTTAACTGCAGATTAATTATATTTGATATTATTTATTAATCATATTTCAGTATTTATAAATGAAAACAAAAACATTTCTGTTCATTCAAAAAACTAAACAAGAAACTTCCACCACAAAAATAAAATAAAATAAATGAGAGCTCTTTTTAAGCTGTGTGTGTGTGTGTATGTGTGTGTTTGTGTGTGTGTGCAGTGAGACAAATGGGGTTAAAACCAGCAACCTAATTATTATTATTATTATTATTATTATTATTATGTGGTTACAACAATAAAAGGCGAAAGTCAAGTCAATTAGTTTCACAATAAAACAATCACGTGGATCAAAGTGCTTTACAGATAAATACAATCAATTAAACACAAAAATAACAATGAAATCAATCAATAGATCAATAAATCAATCAATCAATAAGACATGAAAATGTCTAATTATGGATCACAGAGATATTAAAGATGAAGACAGACCTCTCACTCTCTCCTTAATGTCCATTAATCACTCCACCAATTAAACTTGTCTGTCGTCCAATCAGGTCTCCGTCTCCGTGACGACAGATAGACAGGAAGTGGAGGTCTGACAGGTGTTAACAGCAGCAGCAGCTCGTTAATGAATCCACCAATAACACTCAGAACTCGTTAATAATGTGACGCTAATGGATCTTTTAGAGGAACGTTTCCTCACACACTGTTTAACCCCGACATCACTGTGTGTGTGTGTGTGTGTGTGTGTTCATTAGTACCTGTTAGCTTTAGCGCTCGCTGAGTCGAGCTGTGAAAAAAGTCACACTTCAGTCAGTCACACTTTTTTGGTTTCACACACACTGCTCACTTATTTCTTCCTCGTCTATTTTCTGCTTCACACACACACACACAGTAACACACACGCAGTAACACACACACAATAACACACACACATTAAAACACACACATTAAAACACACACTTAGTATCAGTAGCTGTGAGTCTGGGGACAAAGACAACATGGCCGCTGTCATCAGTCTCAAGTTTTTGGTGGTGGAAGTACTTTTACTTATTTAAGTACAGTTCTGAGGTACTTGTGCTTGACTTAAGTATTTCCATTTAATGATACTTTTACTCATCTCAGAGGGAAATATATTTTACTGTACTGCATTTATTTTAAAGCTTTATAGTTACTTTAAATTCAGATTATTAACACAAATATAACCAACACATAAATTATATTATTGTTATACTGTATGTTATATGTTATATATTATATATGTTATATATTATGTTATATTATATGTTATACATTATGTTATATTATATATTATATTATATATTATATTATATATTATAGATTATATGTTATACTGTAGGTTATATATTCTGTATTATGAGTTATATGTTATATATTATATGTTATATTATATATTATATATGATGTTTTATGTTATATATTATCAGTGGTGAGACAACAACAACCAGAAAATTAAACAATTTTTACAGTTTGATACCAAGTGTTGTTTGACATTTTCCTCACTGTTTAAAACAGCTGACAATCTGTTATTCTGCTTCCTGTCCAAGTGTGTTTGCTCTGCTGCTCTCATGTCTGTTTATCCTGAACCCTGATCTGGATCAGCTACCACCCTGTTCTGGAACAGCTACCATCCTGATCTGGATCAGCTACCATCCTGTTCTGGATCAGCTACCACCCTGTTCTGGATCAGCTACCATCCTGATCTGGATCAGCTACCGTCCTTATCCTGATCTGGATCAGCTACCATCCTGTTCTGGATCAGCTACCACCCTGATCTGATCAGCTACCATCCTGTTCTGGATCAGCTATCCTGATCTGGATCAGCTACCACCCAGATCTGATCAGCTACCACCCTGATCTGATCAGCTATCACCCTGATCTGATCAGCTATCCTGATCCGGATCAGCTACCATCCTTGATAATGTTAGTGGTAGCCATTTATTCCACATTAAATGTGATTATTTTTACCTGGGGTTTGGTTTATAACAACATCAGACTGTTACTGTAGAAGTGAATCCACATCCTGATGGAAACACAAACCAGTTTCTACTGTACAACACTGATCAATAACATGAACTACTAAACACCAGTCATCAATTTACTGCTCAATAAACCCAAAGTGTTGAACAGAAAAACACTTTAATGACATCATTTAATAAGATTAATTAATAACTAATAATTAATAATGTTAATTGTTCAGAGGAAGAAGACATCTCTGTTGTCACTGAACTGATGGAAGCTGATGAGAAGTCAGGAGGTCAAAGGTCAGACAGGTTTCAGATCACACTTCCTGTCAGGACCGAGTGGGCGGGGTCACACTGGGTTTGATTGACAGCTCTGACTCTGCTGTGTAACATCTGTAGCAGCTGTTTACAGAGGAAACACACACACAGAAACACAACTGACAGCACTGTATGTGTGTGTGTTTTTAGAGTGTGTGTTTTCAGTGTGTAACCGCCTCCTCCGGCTGTCGTCTCTTTACGAGGGCGGCTCGGCGGTGGCGTTCCTCTAATTAGCCTCATTAGCAGGCTGCCACAGCAACCCATTTATTTACACAGAGACGGCAGATGTAAACAATAACATTAACACGCTAACGGCTGGTGGCAACATGCTACACACACACACACACAGGAACAGGCTGCAGGTTGTGTTCAATAACTGAATGAGTAAACACTCCATTAAACTCTCATCAGACACTTCAGTTTATTATTTATGTGGCCTGAATGATTATTTATCGTCTTATTTTCCTAAACAGAAACAATATTTATCATCAAGTATCAGGAAAGAACGACTTTATTAGTAATACTGCCATTAACATGCATTTCTTCATTAGACTGTTATATATATAAATATTGTGTATAAATAATGTTTATTTATATAAATGAACAAACAACAATAACAGTTTTTAGTAAATAACATTTAAGACTTGAAATGGTTTGGTTTGTATCTGTTGTCTCTCTAGATCAATAACATCTGATCACCATCAGAATCATCATCATCATCACCAGAATCATCATCATCATCATCATCATCACCATCAGAATCATCATCACCATCAGAATCATCATCACCACCATCAGAATAATCATCATAATCATCATCATCATTTTCATCATCATCACCATCAGAATCATCATCACCATCAGAATCATCATCATCATCAGAATCATCATCATCATCATCAGAATCATCATCATCACCATCAGAATCATCATCACCACCATCAGAATCATCATCATCACCATCAGAATCATCATCATCATCACCATCAGAATAATCATCATCATCACCATCAGAATAATCATCATAATCATCATCATCATTTTCATCATCATCACCATCAGAATCATCATCACCATCAGAATCATCATCA